>QQZM01000063.1:0-50816 GCA_013365045.1 Geotrichum candidum | reverse complement strand
ATAATAATAATAATAATAATAATAATAATAATAATAATAATAATAATAATAATAATAATAATAATAATAATAATAAGTTCCGGTTTCTAGTCTATGTAAGAGTACAGCATTTATTTCAATAAAACATTAATAGTACTATCTGAGCATGTACTTGCTCTTAGTCTTTTTGGTCTTCCGTGGTTTATTTACAGGCGCTGTGTCCAAAAAGTCTTCCTCGTTGTCATATTCAATGCCAGCAGTAGAGTTCACGCCTTCCGCGTCAACGTCACTCATACCAACATCCTCATCCTCGGGCTCAGCATCAGAGACATAATCACTCTCTTCATCCACAGCCAGCTCAATAAAGCCTGTGTTCTCCTGCACTTCTTCCTCCTCTTCAAACTCAGAATCAAAGTCATCATCAGCCTCACCATCAACAATAAGATCGGCATCTTCAATGTAATCAACCTCAGAGTCGACATCCGAGCCGTCTTCCTCAAAGTTTTCAGTAATGCCAGAGCCAGCGAGAATCTCGCGACGGAGCTTGAACTGGCCCTTAAGCATCTCAATTCTTCCGTACAACTCTAGCAGTCTTGGCAGAGCAGTAATCTTGTTGGCGAGAGTTGAGTGCAAAATTGCCAGTGACTTGTTCAGGTTGGGCAAAGACACAAGGTAGCCACCATGAATGGCAATGATCCACTTGATCCAAACAGTTAACACGGCGGCACGACCAGGTGAGCGTGCAACCTTCTCGGCAATATGTTCTAATAACACAACAGCGTAAGAAGATTCAAGACGCTTGATTGAAGCCTCGATAAATGTTTCAGTTCTATCAGCCAAGCAGGTCTCCAAAAGGGCATGATCATTGGTCTTCAGTGCTTGAGTAAGAACAATCGTGAAAGATGCAGGGGTTTTATAGGTCACTTTTCCAGTAAGCGAAGTAGTAGGAGCTTGGCTGGCTTTATCACTGACCTCTAGAGCATCAAGTCTGTCTGCCAGTGTGCTTCCACCCTCTTCATCATCCTCATCCTCATCTTCGTCTTGCTCCTCAGCATCTTCAGTGTCCAACTTGGAAAAGTCGTGGCCACTCTTGACAGGGATATTACCTTCCAGGTATCTGCCAGCAGCAGCAGAGTCAAAAAGCTCGCTAGACTTGCCTTTCAGAGTCTTTACACTTCTAACAATTTCAATGACCGGAGTCTTCTCTTCCTTCCACTTGATACTCTCAAAAACAGGAATCGAGCCATGCTCAATCCATGTCACAATGAGGACATCATCTTGAAACCAGGCATTCAGAATCTTGACGGTCTGTTTTTTACCCGTGCCAGGTCTGCTGATTTTGATGGTTGTGGTAGAGGAAATCGATGTGGTAGCCTGAGCTCTTCTAGATTTGGCTGAGCTCTTTTTGGAAGCGCTTTCAGCAATGGTAGAAAGAGGCTCTGAGAAAATTTCGACAAAGCCGTCCTCAGTCACAGCACAAACGGCTGAGCTATCAGGGTTCACCACCAGCTCCTGAACATTAGAATGGGCCACAAGCAAGCCAACTGTCTTCTCCTTTGAGAGGGAAATAACGCCCACATTTCTTTCATTCTTTGAAGACGCAAAAAAGAAATCAGTGTTGGAGGTCGAGGGAATAATACTGGATGTAGGGTGGACGAAACTTGGGAAAGTCTTGAGAATACCGGTAGGGTTGTTGGAATCGGCCAAGTAGATGGTATTGGATGCCAACAGCAGGCCATTGTTGGCAGGAACTGACTGAATAAGACCAACATTAGGCTCGGGGAAAGCGAATGATCTAAGGTTTTTTTGTAACGACACATCCCATTCACCGATTCTGCCGGAGTTATCGCAAGACCACAGCTTAGTGGTAGATATACTGTCAATAGCGAGGGATGTCACTGGTACGGCATGAACACCCGTCAGCGAGCCAGTCAGGGTGCCCTGAGCTGGCGAGAACAACAAGATATCACCTTTATTTGTGCCAATAGCGACCAATGCATTTTCGATATCACTGCTACCACTGTTGTTGTTGTTGGCTGTCGAGCTGTCGCCTGTTCTCTTTCTCTTTTTCTTGGGGGTCTTTTTGACGCCCTTGCCAGACCCGCTGTAGAGCCAGATCAAAGCTTGCACTTTGACACCTTTGGGAAGCGTATATTCGACGTTGAGAGCGTTGACGGAGTGACTCTCCGAGGCCGGACTGATTTGGACCTTCTGCACATCCAGCGCAGGGACGACAGATGCAAAATAAGTTCCGAACTCGTCAAATGCAGATGCTGCTAATGACATTGAAGCCATGGTGTTTATTGTCGAGGTTTTGTATAGAGAGGGTCGAAATACCTTTGCTGAAATAGCGAGAATAGAAAGAGACGTAGAAAATTTTTAGGTACATACTTTGATATGGAAGAAAAAAATAAAAAATTTGAGTTGAAGCAGGGTAAATTGGGAGTTTGAAAAAAAATTTTTGATAAATTATGCTAAATTATATTAAAATTAATCAATTTCAATTTTTTTGTGATAATTTGCACTAACTTAGCAAAACGTATAAAGAAAGTTGAATGGAATCGAAAATTTTACAAAAATCAAAACCTCCAAAACATAAGGGCAAACCAGATAGAAAACAACACTTAAAACAAATTACAGCTCCCCCCCACACGCGAACATTCATATAAATAATGACTGACAGAGATCACGGCTCAGACGATTTATCACTGCCAAAAGGTAAGCCAATTCTATGGAAAAAAAGAAAGGGATACTCTAAGCCGCGTCGCGCCCTGCTTTTTTTTTTTTTTTTTTTTTTTTTTTTTTTTTTTTTTTTTTTTGTTAATGCTCCTACTAACACATGCCACTCTATTTCTATTAGCTACTGTGCAAAAAATTATATCTGAGATTATATCGCCAGATCTCACATTCTCACGAGAAACGCGTGATGCTTTGATAGAATGCTGCATCGAATTCATTATGATACTCTCAACAGAATCCAACGATATTGCTGAAAAAGACTCAAAGAAAACTATAGCTAGTGAGCATGTCCTGGAGGCGCTCGAGACTCTGGGATTCTACGACTACATTGACCCGATCAAGAAGGTCATTCAAGAGCATAAGGAAACACAACGCGTGCGGGAGCGGAAAGTTGGCTTGGTGGAGTCTTCAGGTAGAACCGAGGAGGAACTGCTGAAGGAACAAGAAATGCTGATGGCCATTGCGCGGTCAAAACTGAACAATAGCCACCAGTAACTCTATTACCTCTCTACCTGACTATATTTAATCACTAATTGAAAACTCTTTTTTTCCCATTATTTTTAAGCAACTTTTTATTAATAGATTTAGGTAAAACAAAACATCAGTAACCAAGTTTATACACCATTATGTTGTCGTAACTCTTCTTTTATAACTTAGTAGCCTCGTCCAGGATGGTGACCTCTTCAGGAGTGAAGTTGGAAGTTAATGCAATGTAACGAGCCTCGTTAGTGTTCTTCAAGTTCATGAACATGTCACGAACAGCAACAAAAGGGTTGACAGTGTCCAAAACACTCTCAGACAGAGGCTCCTCTTCTAAGCCATCGAGGGTGCTGAAAAACTTGCCCTCGCCAACCTGGAAGTTACTGGTCTCTTGCTCCAAAAAGTCAAGGTACTCTTCAGTGGAACCGCCTTCACCGCCTTCCTCTTCCTCATCTTCTTCATCATTCCATTCGTCGTAAATATCATCTTCTCTGGCATAATCTTGGCTAGGATCAAACTCCTTATCAACTTCTTCACGGTGCTTGAGAGCTTCTGGAAGTCTGCCAATAACAGCCACGAGTCCCTTGGAAATCTGTCCCAGGTTAGACTGGATAGAGGGAGGCAAGTCACCGTCAGGTAAGCCAAACAGACTGAGCATGGTCATAATAACCAGCTTCAAATCGTAAACACGAGTAAACTTCTCCATGTTGTCAAACCAAGCACTAAAAAACTCCTGTGTAAAAGACTTCTCTTCGAGAATGGCCATAGTAGCACGAGCATTGTAACAGATTGAGGCGAGGATAACCTCCAACAAGTTAACGAGGTAAGGAATGTTGCGCTTGGGCTTCTCAACTTGCAGGCGAGTGATAACAGTGTTGAGCATCAAAGGAACGTATTGATCAACCTTACCTTCGAGACTAAGCAAGAATCTTTGGCCAACAGAGCAGGCAACAGTGCGATCCTCTTCACCCAAGTGATCCTCAGCAAGGACAATATTGAAGATATCGTAGAAGATAGCAGCAAGCTGAGGAGTCTGGCCAATCTCAGCAGCACCGTACTGAAGATAGTTGTCGAGACAAGGAGAGAGCTCGTTCAAGTAATCCACGGCATCCTCTTTAAAGACAGCATGAATTTCGGGAAGCAGTGCCCACATGGTAGGAGAGATAGATTTGAGACAGTAAGTACAGTTATCAATAAGACCAAAGACCTCAACGTAGAAATCGGCCATACGGTGGTTGAGAACAACCTGGATAACAGGCTTCAAAATGATCTCAAGCTCCAGGACAACAGCATTGGCATTATCTAAAGCGAGAAGCAAAGTCGAAATAGTAGTCAAAACACCAAGAGCAGTCATGGTCTTGTCTTCATTGGCAGTATCATCATAGTTCTCAGCGTCAAACTCAACCTGTTGCTGGTCAGCCAGTTCGCTTAAAAGTCTCATCAGCTGGTCGCACATCTTGGTAGCAAGATCAACAGCAAAAGGAGTGAGCTGCTCAGAAAAGATTTCAACAAACTCCTCAATAACACCAGTAATGGCATCAATGTCGATCTTGTTGGCAAGATCAAGCAGACGAGTCATAATCTCAGGGATTCGACTTGAAAGAGCTGCACGGACTTCGTTATGCTTGACCATAGGCTGAAGAGCAAGTGCAGCCTCGATCTGAACTGGGAGATTCTCATCTTCCAGACACTTGAGAATGCATTGATACGCAAAAGAAGTGTTTTCAACATTTTGGAACTCGACATCCGCGTAGACGTTCAAAAACTGGCAGGCACGAACACGCAAAAAGCCGTGAGGAGAGTTAAAGTCGGGGAACACATATTGAGCAATGAAAGGCTCGATCTTGTCAGCAATGGGGCTCTTTTTAGAGATTACCAAAAGAGCAATAGCACTCATTATTCTCAAGGCACCCTCCTGTTGACGAGCAAGAGCGAGATCTTGAATGTTCTGAACATGGCTGGAAACTACACCCTGGACGAACTCCAACACATCCGGCAAGGTACTCTTAGTACGTTTGCGGACAAGAGTAGTCAAAAAGTTGATGGCAGCAGTATCTGGACTGCTGTTGTCATCAAAGACATCGATATGCTTGTGAATGTACTCTTCGGGGTCGGTCTCGAAAATTTCAATATCCTCATCGGTGGTACACAGCAACGGGAAAACAACATGTGTAACAATACTCTTGCTGTGAGGCTTGAGGATAGCCCATGTATCCTTGTAGTTAATGCATTCCTCAATGAAAATTAGAAGGTTGTAGATCGAGGCACGGCCCAGCCAGATCTTTTGCTGAACCCAAAGCTCAATTTGGTTGAAATAAACGGCCATGATTTCGGGGACGTAGTTGTTGACAAAAAGAGTGGAAAAGTCAGCGTAGAGTGCGTTATGCTTCTGAGAGAGCTTGCGAGGAGCAGCATATCTGTAAAACAATCTATACAAGTTGGCAAAAGCCCACTTCTTACACTTGACCCAATGGTTGACTTCTCTGTCTTCGATGGAAAGGTTAAGAGCTTCCTCGGGAAGATCCTTCTTGATAACGTTAAACATCAAAGTAGCCCACTGAGACAGACTTTTGGGGTCCTGTAAGGATTTAGGAAGCTCGTGGAAAGTGGCACACTTGTAAATTTTCAGAATGTCCTTGAGCATTTCACCAGCAGTGTTGCTGGTCTCATTAATTAGCGAGTTGCCAATGTTCAAGACACCATCAAAAGAAGATGCAATTAGGTGATCAAGGCCGGCACGCTTTTCACCAGAGGTCCATCTATAGTGCTTAGACATCTCTAGCAAGCACGTGAGGCCGGCGCGGGTCGAATCAATGTCGGAAGCCTGAAACAGAGCGAGAGTCTGGTCAAGAAGACCAGGCCATCTCTCGGGAAAGTCTCTAGCAACAATAATATTCAGGACCTTGACAAGCACTGCACGACACTGAGGAGCCACCTTGACAAGAGCGGGAATTAAGCGTTCACGGAAAACAGGCTTTTCTTCTTCTTCGATGGGATTGGCGACGGGTGTCATAGGATCCCAGTAGCGGTTCACTTTGTTCTTTAAGTAGACAACAGCGGCAGTCTTAACGTGATCAGCAACTTGCGGCTCGATGACGATATCTAAGCAAGCACCAATAAAACCGGGAGTGGACTCTGCCTTCTTGAGCTCCAACTCGGCCTGGATTCTGATATTCTGATCAGCTTGAAGCGTAGCTTCAAAGCAGTTATACAGGGCGCGTGTATCCATGGTGAGACGTGATTAGTTAAATTCTATAGAGAGGGACCATGCAAGGTGATTAAAGGATAAGAGAAGATCACACTTCACAGAAGCTATAGGGGAAAAAAAAGAATTTCAAAGGAGAAAAAAAAATTAAAAAAAAAAAAGAGGTGAAAACCAAATGATCACTTAACCGATCAACGTTGGAAGGTTGAATATTTCAAATAAATAAATAAAAAATAAAAAATAAAAAAAAAAAAAAGTTTGTACAGGCTTTTGGGCCTTCTCATCGGAAATAGAAAAATTTTTGGGAGATGAGAGGTAGGGTAATGGTGTAATCCAAGATTTAAGGGCTAGGTCAACTTCACACTGAAATTCTCTATGACACATTTTTTTTCACAAATCGTAAGGCATATCAAAGCTTATTCCAACAATAAAAGCATTACCAAATAAATCAACGGGGAGTTAGTTTTGAGATCTTGAAGTTGTAATCCAAAACTAAAATCTGAGAGTTTACTTGTCCATCCCTAGCTGTCATTCTTTGTATTGTACCTGGTTGGAATAAAAGAGAAAAAGCCAACTGTTAGTAAAACTCTGTATCCAAATAGTCTTTTCTTTTCACAGTAAAAGTGCGCTATAACTGAAAAAATATACGTGGTCCACTGGTCACACAATCCCGTTTACTATAGCCATGGCTTCTGATGTTTATCCAAACTCCTGTGCACAGAACTTGGCACAGAAATTCAATCCCTGGAGTCTTAAAAAGATGACAAAAAACATATGCGAGTGGTAGTTGAGGAATTCCAGATCTTCAAAAATTAATGTTGTTCTAAGCATTTTTATTCTTTTCGTGCCAATTGAATGAGCTACAAGAAATCTAATATTTGTAGACAGCTTTAGAAATAGGATGTATACAAATATCCACTTTTAGATGAACATGGTTGATTGGCATTGCCAAAAAAATTTACTTTAAAATGTCTCAAGAATGACTGTTAATGAAATCAACAGCAACAAAAGTAACACACCATACACAATTAAATGTTTGGTTAAAATTGTCTATTCATTATTGTTTAAGTAGTGAATTATGTTAAAGAACTATTATACTATATTTGATCTAACCCCTGGGCCATATGTTTCTATGTGTAGATATTTACACCACTTTGGTTTTGTAGAGAAGTGCTTGGCTTGAAACATCTGCTTCCCCCACAAAATAAAATTGGCACTGACCTTGCATTAATTGAAAACTTGGCATTAAGCTAAAGCCAGCTATCTACATGATTACTATTTTAGTTTCTCATTTGAGTTACATGGGACAATATGTGAAAAAGAGATCAATTGTTTCAAAAACGATATGAATCCATGGATGGATTTTTTGGAGCTTTGGCAATTGCAAAGACTCTTGATGGTTACTCCTATTTATTGGCATATGTCTGTTTTTAAGCTATATTGAAATTGATATTTGTAAAAATCAATTATTTTGTTATTAGTTTCATTCAAAATTTATCTTGAACTCAGTGATAAAATAGTATAGAAAAGAATCAAAGGGCAATATAAGACCAAAAGTTTGTTATAGTAACCATTTCAAACTATGTTAAACATGACAGTTAATGTTATTGCTCTTATATTTTCTAGGGCTAATAAATACTTAAAGTGTTTATATTGGATGTCAAAATACCTTTGCTTTCAAAGTCAGCTTTGAAATAACAACATTGGTCTTGCTGGCGTTGAGAAAAGACCAATTTGGGAGAGAGAGAGAGAAAGCTGGGAATCAGCTACCCTTTTAAGCAAAGCCAAACCGCTCATCCCAAGCATTTTTTTTCCTTTCTTGTTTTTTGCAATGTTGACGTACCACAAGTCACAGTAATACCAAAGAAAAAAGCAGTAAAGCTGTATAATTTCGTTTAATATAAAATATCTTTTAATATATATAATTGTTCTCTTCTTTTCTTTTAAGGGCCTTAACACTTGTGCTTTGTACTTTCAAGAGTCTGGCAACAGCTGCTCAATAAATAAATCAAGTATAATAATAAAATTTGACACAAGGAAAATCTAGCTATATAAATATATTCATTTCTTAATTACAGTTGCTATTATGAGAGTAGATGCCTTGTTCTGTTTTTATTGTTGTTATTTTGTAGGTAATGGAAGCCAGTTCTAGACTAAAAGCTCTCACGTTTCACAGCAATGTATAGCCTTTTTACTTTCACTATATAATTAATTACAATTTGAATCTCAAGAGTAATCAGTGTATCATCGATAACTAATCTAACAATCGATATCTTCAAGTGGCACCATTTTTTTTTTTTTTTTTGAGAGAGCCAAGAGTCCTTCATTAGATATTTAGAGCAAATTATTCTCTTCCTTCCCTCCGTTTAGTACTATTGACCTGAGCACAATATTGAATTGCTCCTATTTATTTACTCGGCAAGCTACATCAAATAAGAAATTATTTTTTTCTCGAATTGTTTTCTATATAAATCCTGCTGCATTGCCGTATAGATTGTCGCTTTCTAATTTTATTGTAAGTTGTTTTTATGGTTTTTTTAGTGGTATTTGAGGTAGGTATTTCAACATCATATTTCATTTATACTTCATTACTTCAATAACATTCACTCACACAAGATATATATAAGTGTCAACTTCGGTGCTTTTCAAAGCTCCTATTACTCGTGTGTGTGTGGGTGTTTTGCTTTTTGTCAGATAGATGGTTTAGCCGAGGAGAACCTCCCAGCCCCATTCATTCATGACAACACTCCAATGACTCCAGCCTTTGATGCCATCTTCAATATCGCGTGCACTAGGCAATCCCGAAGCACCGTTAGTCTGACCAAAGGCTTGTGACACTGCTGAGGAGATTGATGTTGCAATATCTTTAGAACTACGTCGCGTTTTGACTTCACCCCCAAGCCCAGCAGTTGCATTAGCTGTTGCTGCAGCACCAGAACCATTAACTTTGTGTCTATTGCGATCGCCATTAAGATCAGTCATACCATTTTGCAGAGTAGCAGCAGCCTGCTGCCGGCGTAATACGTCTTTTCGCAGCCACACCTCTTTGACAACTTCGATTGTGCAGTTAATATTACCAATATGCATGCGTTTGTCAAGCATGGTCCAGCGGTCCTTTACCCACTCGCGTTCCTCGCCTGGCAATGCCTCACACCCTGAGACGAGCAGCGGGAAAATATGAATTATACATGTGCGGGAAGATATGGGAATAGACGCCAGTAACATCATAACTTTTTCAGCTAGCTCGTGACTAGCAAGTGATGGCACTTCGGGTACAGCCTGGTGGAGGTGCAACAATGCAGCATAGCGATATGCCTCGGCCGTAGCGAGGCATGAGTTCAAGTCCCATGTCGGATCCTCAACGTGTGTCATAAGGGGTGACAACGTAGGATTCCACAGCTCAAGTTGTCGCTTTAATTCAACCGCTTCACTTACTATGCTAAGAGTATTGCGTGGCATGCGTCGGATCTTGTGCACAAGTGTTGCCACTCGCCCAATAAGTGGGAAAAGAGTCTGACCGCAGCCCATTAGTGGGTCAATTTCCTCACCTTGGCCCAAAAATAAAAATCCCTTAAGTGCTCGCCGTGAACTAGAACTGGAAGAAGAACGGCGCCGTCTTGGAAACATGCGAGAACGGTCCGAAGTAGTACTTCTTGGAGATCCATCATCAGGTGACTCAAAAAATGATGCAAGTTCCACGATTCCTTCAGGTGTAGTCTTGGTTTCTTCTGGGTGGTTTGTAATAGGAGTGCAAATAGTGTGCTCATTGGTCTGATGTTCAGTTGCGTCTTCTTCGCTTTCCTCTGAATCGCTCAGCTCTATCAATGACTTTTCTTCAACAGTGTCCGAAGTAAGACGCGAAACAACATCGAGATACAGCCACGAATTGAATAAAAACTGCAGCCATTGTGGTAGACGCGTGCCCTGGTGCTTTGGAATTAGGCGCTTGAGCATTGCAGACGCACCACGGATATGTGCAACACCAGTCGATATATGGCGGTCCCAGGCCTCGGCTAACGCCAGTGCAAGTGTAGTTGCTAATGCAATGTCAAGCGGAATGGATTTGTTACTAAGGCCAATTGCAAGCAAATTGAAACTTTCTTTCATGTGATTCATTGCAACCTGCCGACATTCTTTATCATTTTTAGCATTGTGAAACTTGGTCATAGCAGCAATGGCATTATAAAGCGCCCCGTGCTCAAGCGCAAGTGGCCACATTATGGAACGCCAAGGATTTTCAGTTGGGCCATCCTTGATAGAAAGAATGCCGCATGTATAACGGTCAAAAAGACGATAGATTGTTTCATGAGAATCTATAGGATTGTGTAGATTGATGGTGCTGTTGACTTCTATGCGGTTGAGAAAGTCCCGAATAGCTTTTGGTGATGATGAAATATTTTTGTTGTTTTTGGTAGAAATAATGCTACTGTTGTTGTCAGTCCCCGTGCTATAGATTGAGTTTTGATCATCGTCATCATCTTCAACGGCTACACTATTAGATCGTGACAGATTTCGCGCGTCAAGAGTAGTCAAAAACCCAAAGTTTTCCCATTCAGCCATGGCTGGATTGGCGAGGTAGGAAAAATTGGACGATAGAGATGGTGACTTTAGTCGAAAGTTAGAGATGGATGATCCGTCTGAGAGAGGCGGGGTAGCGCCAACACCACCTGGCGAAGCCAAAGGGGAGAGGTGGAGGGAACCGGGCGATAGAGCAAGGGGCGATGGGGCTGGGTGTGGCTGATGATGTGGCTGAGTCAGAACGGGTATAGAACTGGTGGAAGATAAAGCAGAGGCATCTGAGTTATTGATTAGGCTCGATGTTTTAAGGGCATTCGCTGTCAGGGGTGATTGTTCATGTTTCTGTTGTTCTTGAGGCGGAAGCTGTGGCTGTAACCTGGTTGAGTCTAGGGCGGCCTTGATGAGATTGTCCAAATTTGATGATGCAGCATTATTGCCAGTTGTGTTTGTCACAGTCGCCAGGTTATTAACGTGGATGTTTTTACTTGGCCCTTGTGGCGGCTTTTTCGTAATTTTTGTGTCTTTATTAACTATAGCACCATCCTCAAAGAAGCGCCACTTAAAATTTTTTGCGTAGCCTTCGCATTGAACCTTTCGCTTTGTACAAAGTTGACATGTAGGCTTAGTCTCATCACATTTGAGTCTGCGTTTCTTGCAAGTGATACATCCTGATGAAAAATAATTAGTTAGTTAAAGGTTGGAAGGCGGGGGATAAGGGCCAGCGGAAAACGTACCTAATCGTGACTTGGTGAACTTTTTCTTGGAGTTAGTGGTAGTAGTAGGCGATGCTTGTGTGTTTTTCATCATGTAAAAGTCATGGCAAAACAAATGGCAGAGTGGGAAAAAATAAGAAAAGAGAAGGATAAAAGGAAGAGAAAAAGATAATGGCGATTAGGCAGGATAAAAATATGAAAAATATCAGAGCAAGCTTTTTTTGTGGACAACCAGGACTTATTTATGGAGATGGATTCGTGTTAATCATCATTGGACTAAAATCTTTGCTTGTCTCTTGTATGGGAAACGGAAGAGACATTTACTTATGTGCCTGAACTTATCGGCAAGGGCCTGAGTGTGCCGCCAGCTTACTCAGTGAATGGTAAGTCAATTGATGACAAAATCGAGGCAAAAAAGCCCTGATATTAAAGCATGTCCTGTGCTAGTATTTGTGCAGTGCAAGTTCCCCAGAATTTGGATACTAAGCTGTCAGCTCTGTACATATTACACTGTCATTTACTCATTTGTTTGTTGTCATCGATATCGCTTTTTTTGTTTTCTTTATTTTTCAGGGAGCTGCTGGAATTGAGAGCAAAAATTAACGTGCATGAGCCGCAGCTGAAGTTCTTATCGGCAGTTCTACTGATAACATAGAGCACAGGGTCACTGCTATCGGCATCTGAGGGTTGAGTGATACTCTTGTAATATCTGACAATATCACTGTTGCTGCAGCAACAGTAGAAGTACTGCTTAATTCATAACTGTGATATATCACTGAAATATCACTATCAGCAAATGTATCACTCACTGCAGGCACAAAGTGTCAGACGCGCTGATAATGCATTGCTTATGGAATAAAGTTGCATTTCATGATGTAATCATTTACCGGTGTTTCATTGGCTGCTGGTTTTGACACTGGTTTCAGCCGCGCGTGAGTTGAAAAATTTCCAGCCCTAGCCCTACCAAACTCTGTGTGAGTCAACCTGCCGCAACCGGCACTAAAGAAAAAAAAAAAAAAAACCGACATGACCATCATCAACTCCTTTGATTCACTCGATTTGCTTCTTGTTAACACCACCCTCCAAACACAGTCACCATGACCGTCAACTCCAAACCTTCCATCTCAGGCCTTACAGAGAACACTACGCGCTCGGCCACCCCGCTCCAGTCAAAGTACTCCACCATTGACCCGTCGTTTCTACTGCCCGACGGGACTCCAGACTACCTGCGCTTAATTCTTACTTCGCGGGTATACGATGTTTGCAAGGAGACGCCACTTACGCCCGCCGTCAATATCTCGCAGAAACTGAACTCTAATATTCTTCTGAAACGTGAGGATCTCCAACCTGTCTTTAGTTTTAAGCTTCGAGGTGCTTACAACATGATCTCGCAGCTGCCAAAAGAGGACCGTTGGAAGGGTGTCATTGCTTGCTCTGCTGGTAACCACGCCCAGGGAGTCGCGTATTCCGCCCAGCATCTCAATATTCCCGCTACCATTGTCATGCCCGTGCCTACACCTTCTATCAAGTACCAGAATGTTGCGCGTCTTGGATCCAAAGTCGTGCTTTACGGTGACGACTTTGACTCGGCAAAGGCCGAATGTTCACGTTTGTGCAAGCAACACGGCCTCACTAATATTCCGCCCTTTGATGATCCCTATGTCATCGCTGGCCAGGGTACTATTGCCAAGGAGATCCTCAGTCAGTGGAACATCCACGAGCTCAAGGCCATCTTTGTTGCCATTGGCGGCGGTGGCCTCATCGCCGGTATCGGCGCGTACATCAAGCGCATTGCCCCCCATATCAAGGTCATTGGTGTTGAGACCCATGATGCCCACGCTATGAAGGATTCGCTGACTGCGGGCAATCGCCTCATGTTGAAAGAAGTTGGCTTGTTTGCTGATGGCACAGCCGTCAAGATTGTAGGTGAAGAGACGTTCCGCGTCTGCAAAGAAGTCGTCGATGAGATCGTCCTTGTGTCTACTGATGAGCTCTGCGCTTCCATCAAGGACGTGTTCAACGACACCCGTTCTATTGTCGAGCCTTCTGGTGCGCTCTCGCTTGCCGGTGCCAAGAAGTACATTACCGCCCACCCCGAGGTAGATCATTCCGAGAGCGCATATGTTTGCATCCTCTCTGGCGCCAACATGAATTTTGATCGTTTGAGATTTGTTTCTGAGCGTTCTACGCTTGGTGAGGGATCTGAGGGCTTCTTTGTTCTTACCATTCCAGAAAAGGTTGGTTCCTTTGAGGCCGTAATCGACTTGCTTAACCCACGTGCCATTACTGAGTTTTCGTATAGATTCCAGAAAGATTCTGAAATTGCCAACATTTACATTTCATTCTCGCTGAATGACCGTGTCACTGAGGTGCCTCAGATTATTGAGTCATTTGCTGAGCAGGGTTGCAAGTGCGTTGACATCAGTGACAATGAATTTGCAAAGACGCATGCGAGATACTTGGTTGGTGGTAAGCCCTCGGTCGAAAATGAGCGACTCATTCGCTTTGAGTTCCCCGAACGCCCTGGCGCTCTCTTCAATTTCTTGAAAGGTGTTCAAGGCAAGTGGATGATCACTCTATTCCACTACCGTAATCATGGTTCTGATATTGGCAAGGTATTAGCCGGTCTCCAAGTGCCGCCTGCTGAAGAAGAAGAGTTCCAAAAGTTTTTGCATGATCTGGGCTACCCCCACCACGACGAAACTGACAACGAGGTGTACAAGATCTTCCTGAAATAAACGTCAGAATAAATTTCCTTTTTTTTTTGACAGAAATGCCTTGAATTGTATAAGCTTAGTAATTTATACGCTTTCCGGGAAAAAAAAAACATGTAAAAAAGTTTCTGTGTAAAATGCTTACTGAATATAATGTCCATATATCTATACATTCTTGCTAAAATTTTAGATACACCTGCCACCGTCTACCTCAAGATCTAGGCCAGTGAGAAAAGCAGCGTCATCACTGGCAAGAAAAGCAACACTGTTGGCAATATCTTCAGGTTTTGAAAAGCGACCAAGTGGAATGCTCTCCAGGAAAATCTTGCGGCGCTCAGGCGTATCTTCGCCCATAAAGTGGCCGAGCAAAGGGGTGTCACCAGCAACGGGGCAAACGCAGTTAAACCGGATATTGTGTTTGCCGTACTCAATAGCAAGAGATTTGGATGCCGTTGACACAGCACCCTTGGTCGCATTGTACCACGTGAGGCCCGGACGTGGGCGCAGTGCCGCTGTCGACGAAATCTGGATAAAAGTACCGCCCTTTCCCCGCTCGATGAAATACGGGACAATGGTGTTGACTGAAAGAAAGATTCCCTTGACATTGACATCAAACACTTGATCAAAATCAGCTTCGGTAACCTCGAGTGTTGGTTTATTCCGATACGTCGTGCCAGCATTGTTAACAACAATATCAAGCGAGCCAAACTTGTCTAAGGTAGTGTCAAGCACTTGCTTCCAGTCAGCGGCAGACACGACATTAGCCTTGATAAACAATGTATTGCTACCAAAGCGAGCCACAGCGTTCTCGCCATTCGTTTGAGAAATGTCAGTGATAACTACTCTGGCACCGCACGCGACAAACTTTTCGACAATGCCGAGGCCGAACCCGGAAGCACCGCCGGTCACGATAGCAACTTTACCATTAAGAGACATGATTTGTAGAAAATGAAAAAAAGGTGAGTGAGTGAGGATTTTTGGGGTTAGATGAATGCAATATGTTGTTACTGATAATAATAATAGTTGGTATTCAAGTAGAGAATAGGGGCACTCACCGGGTTTAAGTAGAACAAGGCACCGCTGTTTCGGGAGCTGTTGGTTCAGCCGTACGAGGTTCCTGTGATTGAAATTTGTGGGGTAAACTGGAAAAACCCCACCTACAACAACGGAAATCAATATTTGATGAACAACAATACAGACCTTTATCAGTTCCCTTGCAAAGGTTCGGTTTTTCAAAACCGTGGATTTGGATAAAATCAAGACATTGCTACTATCATCGCTGGTAGATTTACAAATACTTCTCCTCAGAAGATACCCGAGCTTTGCCCGACTCGAATTGCACTGCGATATCGGCGTAGCCACCCCTCCTCTTTTAAAAGCTTTATCTGAGAAAGTCCGTTATTTATGGTACGGTCATCAGTATAGATAGCAAATATATTTACTATCTTAATATACCGTTGATATTGGTATTTCTTTTGTTCTTGCAGTCTTATTTCTATAAATATTGTGGATGCTACTACATCTTCTATTTTCCAGCATTCAATTATCTTACTACCTAAGCCATGCCCGAACATAAGATCCTCGTGCTGCCAGGTGATCACGTTGGTCCTGAAGTCATTGCCGAAGCTATCAAGGTTTTAGATGCCGTTTCAGAGCGCTTTGATATCAAGTTTTTATATGAATATGAGCTCTTTGGTGGCGCTTCCATAGACGTACATGGCACTGCCATCACCGACTCCGTTATCGAAAAGGCCAAGGCTTCGGACTCTGTGCTATTTGGTTCTGTCGGAGGCCCCAAATGGGGTGCCGCAAAGGTCCGCCCTGAAGAGGGTGTGCTTCGGCTCCGAAAGGAGCTCGACTGCTGGGCCAACATCCGCCCATGCCGCTTTCCTTCGGATAAGCTAGTCAAACTCTCCGTAATTAAAGAAGATATCATTCGGGGTACAGATTTCATTGTTCTACGCGAGAACTGTGGTGGGGCTTACTTTGGTCCCAAAGTCGAGACCGACGAGTTTGCCTCTGACTCGTGGCAGTACTCCAAGCCCGAGATTGAGCGCATCAGCCGCATGGCTGCTTACCTTGCACGCACACAGTACCCAGATAATCCCGTCGTGTTCTCCTTGGATAAGGCTAACGTGCTGGCTGTATCCCGGTTATGGCGGCGAGTTGTGACTGATGTGTTCAAAACAGAGTTCCCTGACGTCAAGCTGGTGCACCAGCTCGCCGATAGCGCTGCTATGATCATGATCAATAAGCCCACATCACTTAATGGAGTGTTACTGTGCGACAATACCTTTGGCGACATTTTGTCGGACGAGGCAGCAGTTATCACGGGTTCTTTAGGTTTGTTGCCGTCCGCATCTTTATCAGCAGTCCCCGCCAACTCCAATTTTCGCCCAGGATTATATGAACCGAGTCACGGTTCTGCACCAGACCTGCCACGCAATGCCGTCAATCCCATTGCAACTATTCTCAGTGCCCAGATGATGCTGCGCTATAGCTTGAACGAGGGCGCAGCCGCAGACTCCATTGAGGCCGCTGTTAAGGGCGTGATTGACTCTGGAATTGTTACACGTGATATCGGCGGCACGGCCACGACATCTGATGTTGGCGATGCCATTGCTGCATGGATACGTTCTGACAAAACTCAGTAGACTATATATTGAAAAAGAATAATATATATATACTGCAGCTGCTGACTTCACGCATGCCGTGGCCGTTTGGCAGAGACTGCCAGTTTTGGAACAACTGCGTAATTTTTTTTTCTGGGTTTTTTTGGGTTTTTTAGTTTTCCACTTTTCTAACTTTTTTTCTGTCCTTTTTTTTTCTTTTTAGCCTGAACCGTCTTTATCTCGGCCTCTATATAGCTTCTAAATAAACCTATATACATATAAAGGAACCAATTGCCACTGAAACACCGCACACACTATGTCAAAGTCATTTGTTCGGACACTCAAGAACAAAGCTAACGGATACACGCCTACCCAGGTCAAGGTGCGCAATGGTATGTTGTTAGCGTCTGGCCACTCCGTCTTTCCCTCCTAACCTATTATTCCTCTCTAGCCACCCGCAATGAGCCTTCCGGTCCCTCCGTACCGGAGTTAGAGGAACTCGCTGTGCTCAGTTACAAGCGTGATGAATTGAACGAACTTTTGCATATGCTTAGCCAGCGCCTAGGCGATAAGGGCAAGAACTGGCGGCACGTATTAAAGGTATGTAATTTCGTTTTTGCTGTAGTTTGACATGTGTGTCTAACACCGTCTACTAGTCGATGGCCGTCCTAGACTATCTTTTACGCAACGGCTCCGAAGGCGTGGTGCTTTGGACTAAAGACAATATCCATCTTGTTCGTACTCTTAATCAGTTTGAGTACGTCGACGACGAAGGTCATGATCAAGGCAAAAACATCCGCGATAAGGCTCAAGACTTGGTAGACCTTGTGTCCAATGATACTCAACTCAAGCAGCTTCGCTCGGAATCTCGAGATAGACGGAGAGCGTCGCGTGCTCAGGCAGAACCTGTTCGCACCCAGCCATCACGGCAACCGGCCGGTCGCAACGATGAAGACGATCCCGAGCTCCAGCTTGCTTTAGAAGTCAGCATGCAAAGCGCTTTGGAAGAGGAGAAGCGCCGCAAGCAGCTTAGCAACGACGACGACGATTTGAAAAAAGCTATTCAGTTGAGCAAGCAGGAGGAAAGCAAACACGGTCCTAGTTCTAGCGTTGACCTCTTTGGTACCCCCACTAACAATCAGCTCAGCCCGCACCAGCAGCAGCAACCAGTTTTTGTTCCCAGTCCCGTCGACCTGTTTGGTTCGCCCACGCAGCAGCAGTATCCCCAGCACACCACGTCGGGCTACTCTCCTTCCTACCATCAAACTAGTAATTCTACTGGTAACGCGTTTTCAGGTCAGTTTCAGCAGCAGCTTGGCAGTCCTGGTAGAGTCGCCTACGGTCAACAGCAGCCTGACCTGTTTGGAAATCCCCCCATTCAGGCTCATTTTACTGGGTCCAACAACCCATTCAGCCAAATAACCGCAACCTCGCCGCCCCCCATTTCCAATTCGCCGTTTTCCAAACCTCTTGACAGTCCCACGAAAACGCGAAATATTTTTGACGAGACGGTAACGGCGCCGCCGCAGTCAAATAATCTGTTTGTTACCAGCACAGCGGCCCCTGTGTCTCAACCCCTCTTTGTAACTACAACAAGCTCAGCTCCAGCTAATGATCTCTTCTCCACCCCTTCCACGCAGTCTCCTACAATTGCCAATAATACTAATTTCAACTCCCTTTTTGACCGCCCCACGCCCACCCAAGCAAACGACTTTTTTGCCAAACCCCCCACGACAACGACCGCGCAACAGTCCAGCTTGCTGTTTGAATCTCCTGCTACCGCACTTCCCTTTGCGTCACCCACTGCGCCAGCGTTCTCCCACTCGCAGTCACCGTTTGCGAGTCCAGTACCTCCTGCCCAAGCCCAGTTTCACCCGCCGCTCCCGCCCAAACAGGCCATTACCAACACTGGCAACAATCTGTTTGGTGCGCCCGTTACTAATGGTGATCACATTGATTCCACGTTTAGTGCTGCAACCACTGGTGCTTATGGCTATAATGGTAGTGTCAATCCCAACACTCTGACCTCTACCACGAATAGTTTCCACACCACAAATACACACAATCCGTTTATGCCATCTTCGCCGTCGGCCATTCCAACTAGCCAGCCTGGGTTTAACAGTTATGTTCAGGCAGCGCCGACAGGCTACGGCTTTGGAAATATGCCGCACCAGCAGCCGTCCCAACCTCAGCAACCGTCCCAACATCAACATCAACAACAGCCTACTCAAAGTCTGATTGATCTATAGTGTGGGAAAATATGAAATGTGTTTACATATATTTGTTTTCAGCCTTCTGAAAGATCGAGTAGTTTTGTGTTTGCTTAGCTTTTTGGCTATTTTTCTCTTTAGTATTCTTTTTTCTTTTGTTGTTTTATTCTATTCTTGATGTATTAACAGGCTTTAACTGTCGTAATTATGCTTATGTTTTTTGTTTTTTTTGTTTTGGTAGTTGTATGTTGGTGTTGATGACTGCAGGCTCCAATAGAAACCCCTACTGTTTCGTATACAAGTTTAGCATCTTGTGATCGCAGCTACTATCATGGATAATATGCTTTTTTTTTTTTTTTTTTTTTTTTTTTTGGAATAGAGCAATGCGCTAACAAACCAGTAAGCCATAAATACTGCAACTCTCAACCACATATAGACATTAGAATTAACACCTCTTCATGCGTGTTTTTAGCTAGGCTTTTCTTCACCAGCTTGCCGGAAAATGAGTCGTGAGAATGAAATTGTTTGCATCCCTAAAAAAAAGCAATAGACAAAAAAAAATTGTTTAACATATAAAAGTATATATAAGTGTATGTGTGTGTGTAGACAATTAGATAAAAGTACAAAACCGACCATGAACAAAAAAATGCAGTAAAAAATAAATAAGTGATTAGGAAGCCAGTCCTATAGTATATCAAACCCCATTAAGAGACTGGCTGGTAGAAAATGCAAGGGTTCTAAAACAAGTCCAAAAAAAAAATTTTTTGAATGTGGCTACCGCCGAATGATGACGCTACCTTGCTCAGACTCAATGGAGGAAAGAGATGAACGCGCCCGTCGCAACTTTGAGAAAAACGACCCGCGGGAACTGAATCGTGAAATGCTGTTGTTGCCAACGCTCCCACGGTTGCCACCAGCGGACCCATTGGAGTCAGCATTGCCATTATACGTGTGATTGGTTACCGACCCGGGATAGTTATAAAATGATGGCGGCGTTGTATGTTCCACCCCACCACTAGTTGTTGTTGTCACGTATGGCATCGCCGTAGCACTTGGCCTGCGGTGATACAGGACTGATGAGTTTGAGTCCACTCGCGAAATCTCCTCTGGGTAGTGCACCAGGGCCGAGTTTGCCCGTGAGAAACTGGGCCTGTCCGTTCCCAAATCAGACTGGTATTGTGGGTTGAGATTGTTGTAAGAAGACTGCGTATTCAACTGCGATATCTGCGATAGTGTCTCCAAGAACGCGTCTCGCTCATTTCCTGGTACCAGATACGCCGGGTTCCACTGGATGCGGTTGAAACCACCGCGGGTAGAGGTGCGACTGATCGGTAGAGACTCGCTCGTAAACGAGTTGGAAAGTACCGAATTTGTATCATTACCGGGGGCCACCAGATTTAAGTTACTGCCATCATTGAAATTGAAGATGCTATTGTGGGTCGGAAGCCGTAGCGACACTAACAACTTTCGGCACGACTCCATGTACATATCAAACTCAAGCTCACTCATCAGCTCGCCTGAAAACCTTGCCTTTTCGTATAACTGCACAAATTCACTGGCAATGCTAGGGGTAGGGACCATTCCGTAGCTTTGTAAAAATGAAATGTACTCTCGTAGTGGCATGCCCTGGGGTCGATAGAACGAGGGATGCAAAGCTGCAGCTTTTGTCTCAACCATGGACGAGCTGACCCCAATAACGTCCTCATATGGCGTGTCCATAAGCCGGCCCCCCTTACTAAGAGCCGGACGCATCATTCCAGGATGTGAAATCATTCCCTCGGCTGGCTTCGCCTGTTCTGCAAGCCCCTTACACCGCTCAAGCTCTGTTTCAATCATCTTGACACATTGCCAGGGGATGCTGCCCGTTTGCACCACATAATAGCCATGGGGTATTGCACTAAGAGCTCGCCGAGTTGCCACTATTCGTAGCACATAGATTACCAGGGCATTTATGAACGTCAGGGCGTAAGCGCCCAGAATAATGATAGTGTTCCAGAACTGGCCAGTGTTTTTCGACTGGATGATTGTGTCGATGGGTGTAGCGATAACAAAAGCAATCATGCAGAGAAGAAGAAATACCAGCGACACATAATACAGTATCATATATATGTCGACTGATGAGCGTTCTCGCTGCAGAATCTTGTGTGGTGTCAGTGTGTTCAGCATTATCCGTGTCCTGGTAATTTCAGGAAAGTAATGGTGCAACTTTGGGTACGGGCAAAATAATCAAAAAGAAAATTCCAATATATATTAATATTACAGAGTTTCTGCATAGCGCTATAGTAAAATACGAAAAAGTTACAAAAGAAAAAAAAAAAGAAAGAAAAAAAAAGTATTAAAGCTGATAAGCATAAAGTCAGGCATTAACGGTCCTTGTGATCCATGCAGAATTTCTATGACCGGTTCTGAAGCTCAAAAGTGTTTGAGGGCAGAGGTGTGTAGCGCTCGTTAAGTCTTCTTCTAGAGCGGATCTTAATCTTCTTCCAGGTCCGGTTATCTCTGAACAAAAAGTTAATGAGCACGTAGCCTACAAAGAAAAACACCATGATGGTGGGGATAGTAAGGGCAACATAGAGTGCCGACTTATCGCTCTTCTTTTCCAACTGTAGCTGTTTTGTCTTCTTGGTAGGCTTCAAGGGGTATCTTCTGAGTGTCAGCAGCGTTCCATTAGTCAGAGAGAAATCTTCGTCGTCAATGTAGTCGGGCTGAATAGACAAAACTACATCCTGAATAGGTTTGCCGAGCAAATCATCCTCGGTGATCTCAAGGGGGTAAACGCCATCAAGATTGTCCAACCACTCGGTGGTAAAGAAAGTGTCCTCCTCAAGAGACTCAACACCTCTCTTCTGGAGTATACCATTCTTGCCGCGTTCAACGTAAGCCATGTGTAACCGGACCTTGTCTGCATTAGCAAAGTACCGGGTGTACCAAGTGATCCAATGAACCTCGCCAAGAATGATCTTGGTGTTTTCGCTGGGGGAGCAGAAAGGTTTTTGTTCGATCTTCTCGCCATTGACCTTTTTCTTGAAGTATCTGTCTGGGGTACATCTCATAATGGGATTGAGCAATCTGTCCTCGTGGTTCTTTTCATGCACGTAAGTAACGTCGTGGTGTGTGTCATCTTCCTTGCCATCGTGATCCTTGATGACATCGGCCAATTTGATAGTAGACGTGACCGGGTAGTCAAACCAGTTGCCATAGTCAGGACTGGCGTTCTGGGTGACCTGGTTCTTGACCTTGGGTGTGATAGTCTTAAGGAAACCATTTGGGTGCACACTGAGCCAAGGCAAAGGGGTCTTTACATTCTTGGGCTTTGCCGAAAAGGTGACACCACCAACAATAACGGGAGTGACGAGCTCGATGTGAGTAGAAGATATCGTACGTAGCCAGGGCGAAGGCGTGGACAAGGACGCTTCAGTCTTAGTCGCAATCACTTTGCGCTTAACGAGATCCTCGCCAGTGGGAGTGATCAAAGTGGGGGCGGGAGTTGCAGCCGGAACCGCATCCGCCGGCGTTGTAGTTGCGGCTTCAACGCTAATCACGGCCGCGTTGGCAACTGCTGCGATGCAAACAAGTAACGGAGCTTTCAAAAGCATAGTGTGCTGTCGTTTTGAGATATTTTATGTACTATCAAGAAAGGAAGAGGGAAAGAAGGAATGGGAAATATATATTTCGATTTAAATGCAAAAGGTTTCGGCAAAAAAAAAAAAAAAAAAAAAAAAAAAACCCTCTCGGAATAAACCAAGAGCCGCCATTAAAAAAAGAAAATTATGGTATCAGCTCTAAGTAGCTTTAATACTTTATTATAAACACCTCAAAATTATAGGAATTAATGAACTCGTTAACACTTTATTAAATATAAATACATAAATATAGCGAAAACAATCAGAGTCTGCGACCTCTGCGACCACCCTTTCTTCTGGTAGAGTCGGAAGGAACGGGGGTAACGTCCTCAATACGGCCAATCTTGATACCGGAACGGGCAAGAGCACGAATAGCAGACTGAGCACCGGGACCAGGGGTCTTGGTCTTGGTACCACCAGTAGCTCTGATCTTGAAGTGGAGGGCAGTGATGCCGACCTCCTTGCACTTAACAGCAACATCCTGAGCAGCCAACATGGCAGCGTAAGGAGAAGACTCGTCGTGGTCAGCCTTGACCTTCATACCACCGGTGACACGGGAGATGGTTTCACGGCCAGTCAGATCGGTAACGTGGACGAAGGTATCGTTGAAAGAGGCGAAGATACGGGCAACACCGAAGACAAGCTCACCTTCACGAGCCTGGAGACCAAGAGTAACGTTTTCTGTAAACAAGTTAGTAAAATATTCTACAGACGGCCAGCATGTTTTATCCGTCAACATCGAATTATTGTCACTGAAAGCCTTGCAAGGTAGTAAAAATAGCTATAGAAATCAAACATGAGTTTGCCTTTTGAAAATACCAACGGACTCGCAACAACAACAATCCAATGTATCAGAAAGAAAACATACTAAGAGACGATTATTAGAAAATCACGCTTACCGTTCTTAGGAGCCATTTTTATGTTTGTGTTTTTCAAGATACAATGGATGTCGTCGGGGCAAGAAAAAAAAAAGAAGAGAAGAAGAAAATTTGTATAAGCTATTTGGGAAAAAAAAAAAGGAAATTTTGTCAGATACCTGGCACTAAAAGAAAACTGTAAAAAAGACTGTGATTGCCTTTTTTAGAAGCTGTCACAACCCTAAGATATTTTTATTTAGGGCTAGGTTAAGGGTAATTTATCTGTTTTAATGTTAATAATCTAAGTTCAATATTTCATATCTTAAGACTTAATTATTTTCTAGATTAGGAATAGAAAGAATGTTGTACATGAACTTTAACCATTGTAGTCCCCTTCCCCTTACCAGTAATATTTTAAGCTAAAATATTACTATAAAAAATTATTAGTTATTAATTAAGTATCGTTATATTTCTTATTTACATGTACGCAGAGGTAGTGCTACTTGCGGTTCTCCGATTGGATCAGCAGCTTCTCGCGATCCAACCGCGCTCTCACGGCCTTACGCGTCTGTTCCATCACCTCCTGGCGAATCCGGTCACTGTTATTGGGTAGATGGTCTGCAGGCACGTTGCCTAACCTTGTATTGGGCCTCGGAATGGCGGAAGCTAGCGACGGGTTTGACTTCTTCTTTGCCAGCGGCCGAGGGATCTGCGAAATTGCGAGAGCTTTTGATGGGTTCGACACGCTCCTTGAAGAAGTAGCGGAAGCTGAGACCACACCAGAGCTTGATAATGACAAGTTAGAGGATTTTCTCCTTAACGATGAATTGGATGCTGATGATAGTGACGATCCATAGCCTGAGTCGGCGGAGCGGGATGAAATCCGCGTTGGACTATTACTGCGGGATCTTGCAAGCACCGACTCACTACGCGGGGTAGGAACAATGCGTGGTTTGGTCGTCTGGATTTTCTGGTGTGCTGTTGTTACGGATACCGTTGGTACTGTAGGTTTGGGTGAACTTCTGTGACTGAATGGAATTTCACTGTCAACCTTGGCCTTAAGGTAAAACTTAGGGGGGCCTGTTTTTCCAACTACGTTAGCGCTAACTGTCAATGGCTTTTGTGGCATGGCAAGATATGTAACCTTTGGTGGAACGGCTTTTTCAGGGATGCTAAGAGGGTTTGTAGGTTTCTTGGTCTCGTTTTTAATGCGTTCGCGGTACAGGCTTTTGTAAAGTCTGTCAACCTGTACTTCGACAGCAAGGAGACACAAGTATGTATGGATCACCAAAGCACGATCGTTTTTGGTGAAATGCGACGTGGATGGAGTAGAATGCTTGCCTAAGTCGAGGGCTTGTTTGGCTAAACGGCGACGGGTCTCCTTGGAAACATAATGCTCAATATAGAGATTCGACTCTGATAGGGTAGTGATATATTTAAGGTCTGATGATTTTGCTGGCAAAACAATGAAGGAATAATTCTTGACAGGAAATGTCGGTAATTTCTCTAAGTTTAGGGGTATTCCACTAAGGATACACATAGATCGGAACTTATTTTTCTTCCAATCAATAAGCACACGATGTTCATCCTTCTTCATAACCTTTTCAAAGTCAGTCTTGGAATATAACACATCAAGCTTTTCCTGGTCCATATTAGGCATAGACGGAGATTCAAATTTGGAATTGAATGGGGTAGTTCCCTTAAAAACTGGAGTTTCATTAAGCTTGAGGTCAGCCAAACTAGGCGTATTATCTAAAGACCCCAATGTGGCCCTGACTCCTGATTTTGATGCAAGGTTGTTCGTATTCTGAAAGAGGTGTTGCTGAAGACGAGCTTGTTCTCTGTATTTGTCGGAACCACCGGCACCAGCAACACCAATACCTCCAACAGTAGCATCTGCGGAAAAAGCTTGGGCGTCAGGAATGTTACAACGGCGAAACATGTAGAACAGGCTCTTGATCTGAAGTTCAATAGAGTCTTCAAAGTCTCCTTGACGGTATGAGGGAATTGTGACGGAACCCGTTTGCAGGGGCTTTACCGGCCAAAAAGACTTTAGCAGGGTGTCCATTGCAAAGGAATGTTTGTGTGGTGTAGGCAGAGAGATATTTCAGAGACAAAAATAAACGGGTTGGGGGGAAAAGAAGGAAAAGAAGGAAGAAAATGAATTTTAACGGATGTGGATCACAGCTGTTCAGTACAACAAAACATAAAACAGGGTGATAATTCTAATGAATCTGCTCATGAAATTGGCCTGATGTAAGGACGCCACCATAGTACTTTATGGAGCGTACCCGAAAAGAAAACCCCCATGCTTAACTCCCAAGTACCACTTATATGCGTAAACAATGTCATTTCTTATACATGCTATTTACCAGCCCCATGTTAAAATAAGGTTAGCCCTAGCCCTGAAACTGGGTCTCATGCGGTTCACTATTACGACAGTTGGCAGTTGCTTTCATCTTATCTCACACATTCTCTTTCTTCTTTTTACCAACGACTCTGACAATCATCACCCTTTGTGACCTGATATCCTCATTACAGTCAATTAACCATGTCCAAAAGCAATAACAGAAACCCAGATGTTATGCCTTCTTTTGGCCTCCAGGGAGAAAGCAGAATTGGTCGTTACCAGATTATCAAGACCCTCGGAGAGGGTTCATTTGGCAAGGTCAAGTGTATGTACTCTCAATTTGAAATTCTTGTGCGATATTGTTTATGCTCTACTAACTATTCAATCAGTGGCTTACCACATGGCTACCCATGAGCGTGTTGCTCTAAAAATTATTAACAGAAAGACGCTCGCTAAGTCCGATATGCAGGGCCGTGTTGAGAGAGAGATTTCATACCTACGACTGCTGAGACACCCACATATCATCAAGCTTTACGACGTTATTAAGTCCAAAGATGAAATTATTATGGTTATCGAATATGCAGGAAAAGAGCTTTTCGACTACATAGTGCAACAAGGCCGGATGTCTGAGGACGTTGCTCGCCGCTTTTTTCAACAGATCATTTCTGCAGTAGAGTACTGTCATCGCCATAAAATTGTGCACAGAGATCTCAAGCCCGAAAACTTGCTTTTAGATGAAAATCTCAATGTTAAGATTGCTGATTTTGGTCTTTCAAATATCATGACTGACGGAAATTTTCTGAAAACTAGTTGTGGGTCTCCCAACTATGCTGCTCCAGAGGTCATTTCAGGCAAGCTTTATGCTGGCCCTGAAGTCGATGTATGGTCTTGCGGTGTTATTCTATACATTATGCTTTGTGGAAGACTACCCTTTGACGACGAATTCATCCCTAACTTGTTCAAGAAGATTTCAGGTGGCGTCTACTCTATTCCTCCAGGAATTTCTCCAGAATCCAAACATCTTTTGCAACGGATGCTGGTTGTCAATCCTTTAGACCGTATCACGGTCCATGAGATCATGGAAGACCCGTGGTTTAAAGTAAACATTGATCCTTCTCTTTTACCCCCCGATATGCAAAAATCGCAACAAAATCAAGAAGATGAAGGAATTGATAGCTCCTTGGTTGGTGCGCTGGCTCGCACTATGGGCTATGAAAAGGAACAGGTGTATGACGCTTTACGGTCAACAAGTCGCGAGGGAGGAGAAATTAGAGATGCCTATCAGCTCATAAAAGACAACAGACTTCTTGGAAAAGATGCTGATCGACAAGGTGAAATGGACAGGTATATGGTTGAAGATTCTTCTACAGAAGAGCTCAGGGGCCATTCAGAAACTGGAGGATCGCATGATAACCGAAACAGGTCTGCGTCTCTACGAAGTAACACACCTGCTTTGACATTTGATAATATCCATAGCACATCGCTAATGGCCGATTCTACCCCAATGGAGCTGTCTAATAATACGATATCTATTTTACCTACATCCCTACCGGCCTATCATCGGGCTAACATGATTGCATATGGATTGCCGTCGATGCGGAAACTGAATCCAGTTTCAACGAAAAAATCCAAAACCAGATGGCATTTTGGCATTCGATCTCGTTCATATCCTTTGGACGTTATGGGTGAAATCTATCGAGCACTTAAGAATCTTGGCGCTGAGTGGGCTACCCCAACTGAAGAAGATTTGTGGACGATTCATGTACGATGGAAGTACGTTCAACCTTCCACTTCTAAAGATGAAGATGTTGAAATGCCTGATCAGGTCTCTGATAGTTCTTTCAAGGACGGAGAGAAAATGAAGATGCGCATCCAACTCTACCAAATTGAGCAAAATAACTACCTTGTTGATTTCAAGTTTGATGGCTGGGAGGAAGAGAACAAGTCAGTATCTGCCGATGGTGAGAAGAAAAAGTCAAAGGTAGAGTTTGATACTTTTTCTGCCTTCCCATTTCTCCATCTTGCAACTCGACTCATTATGGAGTTGGCAGTGAATAGTGAGGCTTCGTAAACCTCTGGATACGATAAATTATGTGACTAAGACCATAGATGTTTTTTTTTTGTTAGTAAAATGTATGTCTATTAATCTGATTATGACGACAAGAGCTGTTTACTTTTTTAATACCAAACAGAGATCAGCTAATGATAGATTTTTATAAGAGTTTTCTTTCATTGGTTTAGACAACTAGGAATATCTCATACATTATATCCTAATGAGAGAATGAATCTCGCTTTTCAATTTCTATAGATATATGATCAGTTTATTGTGATTACATGAAATAGTTACAAACAAAATTATAAAACAGTGACATAAAAAGAAGATATGGATTTCAACATATTCGTCTTTATGAATCTGGTAGCAGTATCAGCGTGTATTATAAGTTTAAATGTCCAATGGCGCTGAATTATCCTTGAATAGGCTCATTTATTAAGGGGAACCTTTGATACATGACACCAAGTAGATCAATACTAGAGTTTGATACTCAGTAAAACCTTGACAAGCTGCTCTAATGAAGCTAATCATCACCACAAGAAGTTGAAGTAATGAATCTAAGAACTTGAATACTACTCCAAAGCCCTTCTTGGTACCAAAAAGAATCTTGTAACCAAGCTCCAAAGAAACTTTCTTCAATAAATCCCACTCTGCTGGATGTAAAGAACATTCTTTGAGAACATGCTCAACTGTTTCCAGTTGACTACTCTCTCCATAATGATTTTGCTCGTTGGTATACCTTATTTGGAAATACTTTTCTAGAACACCATGTCTTGTGAAAAGCTGAAACAATATACTAAAGGCGTGACAATGCACGGTACTCATGAAAGATTTCAGTGGATTGAGGTACTTTCCTCCATACGGCTCCCTTTGGGTAGTGGAGTAGAATTAGCGGAGTTCATCTGGCATTTCAAACCCCTATTGCCATTCATCGCGCGAAGCAACTTGCAAAGCGCCTTTTAGAGTTTGTACAGCTTCATGAGATTTCTTATCGCGATTATACATTGGCTGCTTCCATGGTGGGTGCCTAGTCCAATATTCGTCATCATTAATACTATTCATTTGCTTGACCCCAGCGAAAAGCCTTTCACGGTGGTTATCTCCTGGCTTGCTGCGGGTTCTATGTATTAGTATTTTTCTTTTTTAAGAAAAAAGATGAATGATTGAAAAAGCTTTTTGACCTGCCTGTAAGTATAACGACGTGTTTAGATAAAAAGAGAATAGGAAAGAGCACCATACTGATATTCGGGGGTTGTTGTATTACTATCTGTAAGCAAGCATGAGCATCTGAAGCCTTGACGAAGATCAGAGGTATGTGCAGAAACAAAGAAAACCGCAGTGTTTTTGTTTGGGAAAGCATCGCTCTTTAAAGTACAAGTCTTAAGGTATGAAAACTGCAGATCTTGGTTAGTCTCTAAGCATATAGTGTATAAGCGCCGTACTGTACTTGCTTTACTATTTTGGACAAAATTAGCATTAACAGTATTATTTTTTAGAAATCCGGCCTAAAAGTATGAAAAATTTAGTAAGTCTAGATTCAGATCTAATATTTTGAGGTCAATCTTCCAATAATCACATGGTGATGCTGCAGACAACTCTTTTTTTTTTTTTTTTCTTTTTAAAATCTTCTTTTGTTCTTGCCTACTCGTTTAAACATACCTAGCAATATGGGTAATATACTCACCTAGTTCTTCTCTATTTCCAGCACCGAGCGTCGTACCAGATCGAGATTCGAGTTGCTCAACGTCTCCTTCGTATTATTCTGCAGACAACTCATTCTCAACAGTTTATGAGGTTCTTCTAAATCTCAGAGACTTTGCAGATATGGAGCCTTGAAATATACTCATGAGCTTTGTTTTTCCGATTTACCACTAGTTAAGGCGGATGCAGGTGCCCTTTAGAAATAACACCTTTTGAAAATATCAAAGCACTACAGGGTGCAAAATAAATGTAGGACATTTAATACGTTTCCAAATATAGAATTATGATAAGAAAATTCTTTATGAGTTTTTATAACTTAATAATCCAGGCCCTTAAAGATTTTTATTTGCTTCTTTTTTCAAAATTTCAGACTCAAGTTAAATATTGATACTGGTAGCCATCTCTCGTCAACATAACCCAAGTGCTGAATTAACAGGCTAAACTATTGAGACAATTTCTTTCATAAAACCAAGAATCATATTATTTGCTTGATAACTAACTAACAGCTAGGTTTGAGTTATTTGCATGTCTTTTTGTTTAAATCAGTTAACTAGTTCTCTTTAACATTATAAAAAACATATTAACAATTACTTCTTTATGCGCAGCATTGTCACCTTTTTTTTATAATTTTACGAATAAAAAGACAAAGGTTGAACTTCTATCTGTTTAAGCCCAGCGCGATGTTACATAAACTTTTGAAATAGTACACAACGACTTCCCCGAAGATATATTGTTGAAGTTATACTCAAGGCGTGAAATAGAAAGTGAATGAAGATTTGAATTCCCAAATGTTATTCGTGCATCACTTATACTAAACACTGTCTTTGTTGTATTAACAACTTTTCCAACCATTATAAATCATAAAAGCTGTTATAACTTCTTTTGAGATTTAATCATCTAGTTATCAGAGAAAGGTGGACCTTTAGCGCTACCAAAGACATATAATTTAAATTAAGTATTTTGGGAATATTACTTGATTCTCAATCTTTAAAAATCGCAGTAGTTAGAGATTTTATTATACGTTCTATAAATAAAGTACCAAATTGTTTAAACACGCCTAAAATTAGGTATTAATGAAAATTTTGGTATGTTGTTTAATATATTATTTGCAACAAACAGTTGCATTAGTCTGAGTATTCTTTAGTTAGCTGTTTTGATTGCTTGCTAATATGCATGAAATCCAATATTTTCAAGCCATGAAATGAAATTTGGCATTTCTATATATGATCTAACGATACGTTACCAAACTAAACAGTTTTATAACAGGGCTTAAATAATGATTTTAAAAGAGAAAATCTAGCCATCAATGTACCATCATCTATAATATTGAAAGTTGACATCATTCAAATAATATATGATAACTAAATCTTTTCTGTCGACAGCGCATCTGCTCAAGCTTCATAATTTGTTTTCAAGATTTGTTTTCAATTGTGGTTTGTAAAATAGTAAGTCTTTCGAAAGAAACCTCCATTTTGGTATAAATGTATACGGAAAGTGGTCTTAACGATCTAGTATTCACTTTTTATTTTACGCCTTCAAAGTCATTGACAATGTAAACATTCAAGACGGGAAACAATAGACCCTTGTATTTAATACTACACATTTGGTACGGTATGAATAGATATGCAATTCCCTTGATTAGATAATAAAACTTAAATTAAATTTCTTTTTGAAAATATACAATATGCAAAATCTACACAAGACCTGGATAAGGCTGGAACGCGGAAACGTTTAACCTTAAAATTGTCAACAACACAACTTTAAGCCAATCCCAGCAAGCATCTCTTTTTGTTGCTCAACTAAAAAGTGTTGCTTCTTACCTAAAGGCTGATAGCTACATATTTATTTGCTGTGGTGGTTTTCTTTTGTAAAAAAAAAGTATTTATTATTTACCCTGAGACTAATGGAAATTCGTCAATATTAATTGAGTATAGCAAAGCTTTTACAGCCAGTCCCAAAATTTCCTCTTTCGAACGTTGAGGATATGTATACAGACCTGAACTATGCGCGCAATGACAATATCTGTGCTCAAAATCGTCTCCTAATAATTGCCTTTTATTACTATAGAAACTGTGGTAGTGAGATTATATTTCTTATGTTAATTCCAAACTTGGTCAATTGGGAATTTGTAACAACCCTTAAAAAAAGCCTTTTAATTCAAAATATTGAAAGAAAAAAAGAGGATAGGTAAAAATTAAAAAGCATACAAATCTAATGTAAAGCATAACAATCATAATCTCATAAGTCTATGCGCAATTTCTCGACAAAATATGAAGGTATGTTACACATGGACGTGCGAGGTGCATATAATTGTAGCTATGCTAATTTTTAAAAACAAAAAAATAAAATAAAATAAAAAGAGTGTCTACGATTGAAAACAAGAGTTGTTCTAAGGGACCATCTAAGTTTTATGCTACCAGCAATCAGCAATCAATTGGTGTTTTAATTTTTCCCTCTTTATTTGCCACGCATATCATACGCACTCAAATTTTTGAAAATAAATTATTGATTTTCTTGCAGGAAGCCAATTATCATACTTAATTGTCTACCATGATTATTGCTGTAAAATATGTTTTTATTCCTGCTTAGTTGTCCAATATACTGAAAAATATGGATTGTACAATTGCCTACTTCCTCTCTATTCCCAGCACCGAGTGTCGTACCAAATCGAGATCCAGGTTGTTCAGTATCTCTCTTGTGTCGCTTCATGTCAAGTTTTATACAGCTCTGCCTGTATCTACTATTGTTTAATATGGTCAAACCCATTTGTAATTATTGACGTTTTCCGCACCCATCATAGCCAAAGCAACATATATTTGTACCCTTAGCTTAAACATTTTCAGTCACTTTTTTTTTACTTATTAGATTGACTTCTACAGAGCTTAACTTAAAGAATTGAATCGAAGGTGGCTGTCAGCCACAACACAATTGATTCAGGCTAAAACCCTTGGAGGCAGTGTAAAGCCATGTGATTTTTCCGTAATTTAATGTACTCGACGAAATCAGGGAAAAAAATTTTCTAAGCCGGCTAGTCATCACTTTCATGCAAGGCTTTGTACAAGTGTACAAACCAAATTTGAGATTCTAAATCCCGATTTCAAAAATGACTGTCTTAGCTCTTCGGATTACTAAGATAAAAACTTAATTTAGACTTTTTACATTTAACCTACCTTCTGCACCCTTCAAAGATGTGTAGAACTTTGCTATCATGCATTTAGCTATTAATGGACATAAACCTTAAATACACACTGAATACCGCATCTCGCTAATACTATGTTGAGACTTTCGGCAAGGGAGGCATGGTAACATGCATCTTGTTGGTACCAGTCTTTATCATGCTTAAGTGGGAAATATACATCCTTTCAGCTACAAGCCACACAATGGCTTGCTTCAGCTCGAACTACGCCAACATTTGAGCATTCATATCCGCATCAAATAAACGAAAGAAAACTAGAGAGCAAAATTGTCTTTCACATATATAAGTTACTTAGTAGTTGTAGGCATACACTGGCTAGAGACTCAAAGACCTCGTGTCCTCTTGGCACAATGCTTTGAGAGGGTTTTAATGTCAGTTATGTTTCAGCAAAACCGTAAAGATTTATTACGCTCAAACATCTTTAACTAAAATACATATGTTACTCACAGTTCAATTATTTAAAATTAAGTAAATGTATGGACATAGTATCACTATACTATATATTTGATGAAATCAATATTCTTATTACTGAGCTTTAAAATTGGCCATGTATTTAGTCCTGTATTGGTATATTTATTGTAATATTCGTGTGTAATTGTATATGGAAAAAAACACCAAGCTTAATTGGATCTGAGACAATTTGTAGTGCCCTGTATCAGTGAATATGATAATTTTGGAGGACCGGAAGTCTCCCATGAAAAATAAGGCTTCTGGATGAGAAAACTTGGTAAACTGGTTTCTAAGAAATAAGTAATAAAAGAAAAAAGGAAGAATTGTTTACACATATAAATAATTATGAAGTCATTACCAACCTTCTTTATATTCATGCCTCCCACTAATTCAATGATCTTTTGTACATGTACAGGAATTGTTTTTATTTAGATCTCAGTCTTCTCTTGCAGAAGCTCTTTCCGAGCTTTTTTCTAATCCTGCATAGCCTCTTCTCGGGTTTCAGACCTGGTTTTCTTGCTTTTGTGTGAATGCTGCTAGCACCATGGTGACCCAGAACTTTTGGGGGTTTCCTCTGTGGTATGTTAGCAAACGTGCTAAAGCAAGCTATATGTGATTATAATGCAGACCTTTAACATCCGCATGTTTATAATATACTTTGTTGAATAGGAATAAAGTATCTTTTCTAATGCATTTTACCAATTTTTTTTTGGAACTATTTGATGTAAGGACAATAAACTAATTATCTGTCTATCAATGTGTTCTACCCATCTTCTATTTTTATATTGCTCAGCCTATAACTCAGTGTTAAAAATATGCTCATATCTCTTGTTCATCTGTGTCATATGACAACTATGTTCTGGGCGTGTATTAATTTTGGTTTAGGCTATACTTATAGTGTATCTGTTACCTGTAAATGCTAAAAATTCAGGAATATCTGAAATACGCCCGTAAGCTGATGGTGCATTTTTTAGTAGGGTCAAAAGAATCTAATGATATGAGATTAAATTTAAACTTTAGTGTTAATGTTATGTAGACCAAAATTTTGAGTTCAACAAGGGTTGAGGTGCGTCATTTTTGAAATAGATCTCAGATCTAAATACACTAGCACCTAGCGTATGTTAACTTTACCAGACCATTAATGCCATTAAAGGTTGTGTGCATGATAGTTTACACTTTCATGTTCAATATATGCATCTCTATTTGGGTTGCGATATAAACTAGTGAAACGCCCTAAGCACCAGATCTAACTGATATTTTTATTCTAGAATTTAAACTAAAAACTGAATTGTAGAGTAATGAAAGTAAATTTGATCATAGGCTCAATGGCAATTTAACTGTTAGACTGTAAAAATATTTGCAAGATTATTTACTTGAGAAGTCTTGCGGCTTATAACAAGCTTTTCTCAATATTCTGTAGTTACGAATTCAGGAGTGCCACAAATATTTTCAAGCCCAAGCAAGCCTAGTGTCTTTTCGATGACATATTATTAGAAGACTAAATAAAAACAGAACTTACCACTGCTTACTGTTGTAAGTTAGATCAACACTAATAATCGAAATCTTTTATATTAGTATCATTTAACCAGATATACTATTAAATTCAGTAGATAATAGCTAGATAGACAGTGTTTTCTGGTCTTGGTTGGCCATCTATTTAATGGATGATCAACAATATAATATTTGCAGATACTTTTCTACCATAAAAGTTTGCACCTTAGTGACTTTTAGAGTAAGAGTACTTAACTAGATAGATATTAGGATTTTTCCTAAACTCAAGTAAGGCCTGTCAAAAGCCCACTTTCTTCTTGTGGTATACATAAACTACGATTACCTATTAAAAATCACGGGGGAAGAAAGAGGGAGGAGGAATAGCAACATGATTTCTTACTAGGTAATATCAAAATGATGTCTGGCAATGAAAATATCATAACTTAAAAACGCTTTGTGTGGAATATTTAGTCGTAACGTACATACTGGATGCTCTATTTTTCCAGTCAATAATTATCCAGCTTTTTAGGACCTGTTGGATGATTATTTACTGCCAAAAATCCCATTTTTTCCAATTTGATAATCGTTAAAAGAATCTACCGTATATACGATTCTATGTGTTGAATTCTCCTACTATTCCAGTTTTTTTTGGTTTTTTTTTTTGATAAATTTAATTGTTTCTTTGAAGATGGAGTATAATTCCAACTTGCTACTCCGTGAAAATTGCGTGACAAAATTAAGGCAAAAAATCTAATACAAAAAGACTCCCAAAAAAGTCCTAATGACAATTTACGAGTACTATTTGCACAAATGAAACATCTCAGTATATGACATGGAAAATTAACTGGTAAGTGTGTGGTTACTCTTATGTCTTTGTCAATAATGCGTTCTATCAAACTAGAAGTTATTTCTGCCCAAATTCATACACACATTTTAAATTTTGCCTTCTTAATATTTTGCATTGAGCATATAATCAAGTACTGGTTCATTATATAATAGCTTGCGGTTTTTTCTGAAATAGTTTGATTGTTTATTCTGTTTGCCGGTAGTCTTCCTTGACGTATTTACCAACGCAACGATTTCGTTTAATTATTTTAAACTTGAATTAGGACAGTTATTTTCATTTTTTTGTGAAATAGTACCAAGCTCAGCCAGAAATATCATCCTTGAACAGGATCAATGTATATTTCCCGAATAATAGGACTATATGGCTTAGGGTAGCTTCAATCAATATACCTGCATATTCAAAACGAACGCTTGGACTATCAGCTATAAAACTTCATTTTACGGAAAACTCTAAATTTTCGCGGACTTCGCAAATTTGTTCCATAAATCTGTAATTATCATCTAAGGTTGTACTGAGCTTTTAGAAGTACCACAATACTAAGTGTCAGTCTACATTATTATTTCATATAACGGCTGGTAAGTGCGCTGTTGCAATCAATTTCAACATTCACAAACTTATGTATGTACTTGAATTTTCCCAGTCGTGCAGCAACATTAAGAGAGAAAAACATGTATGATACAGGGAATTTTAAAGAGAAAATGAACTTGAACCCAGTTTGGTTGACCCTATCATTAACACAAACAGTTTCTTGCAGCTTAAGTCTTATTAGGTCTTTTTTTTCTTTGTCTTTCCTCCAGCAAAAATAAGTCACCTATACTCTGTTTGGAAAGCGTTTCTGAATTTTAAGTAGCAAGCAATGCAAACTTTATTGCAGCAAGATATTGTTAAATGGCTTAAAAAGGTTTTTTTAGAAAAACAAATAAAAACAAAATCCAAAGTTCGTTTTATAAGACTTACTAAACCCCTGAGCAATAAATTTCAGTAGATTTTTTTCACAACTTTGGTTCTTTAACAATGTTTTGAAGTATTCCTAAAAATTAAAGTTTCGCTCTAATACCTAGTTATAAGCATGAAACAAAGCCTTATTTAACTGGGCTTGAGCTACAGAAGTGGCTTGAAAAAAAGCATACTCTGAAGATTACCTCATCTAATATCTCACGGACTCTCTCTGCAAAATATGACTAGCTGGATGCTGCAAAATATTTTCTAGATAGATGCCAAAAATTACCGCCCAGAAAGCTGACTAGGGCTTAATGGGGTTATACGCGAGGAGATGCAGCAGACTGGTATGAATTAACGCCTTCTAAAAGAAATTCTGCGCCACGAGCAACTGTTGATAGAGAAAAAAGAACCGTAATGACTACTCTACTGATATTTAGACCTTCCTTTCATTATCATAGACTGTATTGAACGACCTTATTGGTTCAAAATTATATAACAACAGCGCTATTATACAAGTTGCTATATGAAATAACTGAGTTTAATAAATACACTCCTCTGGATTGGTTTCTTATAACTATTGCTGTATTAGCATTAGAGTATATCAGAAAATTATCTAAACCAACAAATATTTAACTCAACCCAAAAAGACGTTGTCAAGAGAAAATATTCGATCGCAGAACTCATAATCCATGAATCTCAGAGATGATCAAACCGTAATTTTTGAACAAATTGTTCTGGCTAATCCAATTATCAATATAGGAAAATATGCTAAGAAGTATTGAGATATTACACCAAGCATGATTCCTACAATATTTTACTCGAGGAAGGACAAATCATTCATTAATTGGCTAAATGGACACATTGGACATTTCTACCTATTTGTTTCGCCCTCAAAACGTTTGATATCTTCGGTGGACAGCTAATTATCTGCATGCATAACTAAATGTTTTACTTTGCAGTATTCAAACGCTTTTTGGTAAAGCGCAGTGTTTAAAGTTGAAAGTTGTCACGACACAGGTTCCCGTCACCATGCATCATTACGCCCTCATAGCATTTCTAGACCTAAGCTTAGTAATCTTGTGTCGGCCATCTCGGCCGGGATAAAGGCTCAAACTTTGAAATCCCAGTTATAACAAAGATACTAGCTATAATTACCATGCAGATCGAAAATCAAGTATAAAAGCAATTCTCGTGAAACGAAATTTAACATACATAGAGATAGTTCGTTAAAATTGCAGAAGAAAAAAAAGACAGAGGAAAACCTATTTTAGCTTCTCAGAGTGTATATAGTAAGCTGGTACCAACATTTTATACGCTCCATTCCTGAGTTTAATTTATGTAAAGTTCTCATTACTCCAGTTTAAATGACAGATTAGATCATTTAAAAGGTCATGCCCATATGTTGGGATTGTCTAGTATTGAACATAAACAAATGAAAGTTAGTCAGCAGTACATAAGTTTTCTCCACGGAAATTAATGTAGCAATTTGCTCAAATATGTTAATTAGCTTCTCGCTAGCTTTTGAATTGAGTCTCGATTGATTGATATGTCAAGTTCGGCAATAGCAGTTTAAGTTCTTTGAAACTTCAACAATACAAAATGGGGTATTTCGTAAGCAAATCTTTAAGGAAAGACATAATCTGAACTTGAGAAGATTCTAGTTCAAACCAACATGTAGCTGCTGAACATCCAATATAACTTGTCGAGTAACCTTTTTCAAGAAGAGCCTTTCATCGGCTTCATTATATTTCGGGAGAGAATCATAGAGCAAATAGTTTCCTGTTTGATCTTGTTGGTCATTTTTGTTCTTAGTGACATTTTGATGAATGGATAATGTTTTGTATCCCTCCTTGATTATATCAAGAACTTTCTGAGGCGTAAGATCACCCTGCGGAGCCGCCGAGCTAGGTTTACTAGCGAAGGAAAAAAAGCTTTTACCAACACTAGTGCTAGAGGTGTTTCTGAACAATTCAGTGTAATGATTGATGACTGTTTTGAGAACTGATAAGGCAGGAGATGTAGAAATAGCTGGTATTATCTTTTCAAACTTAGAAAGGGAATCAGCAAACTCTACAATTTTATAAAGTAGATCATCATACTGGTCTGAATTACCAAAAATAGTGTCGCCATGAATAACTGCAGCACCTAAGATCAAAACAATCAAATTTCCAAGCTTTGCATAGCTGGTATTGGTTCGAGGATCAGGTGGATGAGAATTAATGTACTTAATAAACGAAAAGGTTGTTTTCCATAACTCAGACCAGTGATAGCTGAGTGCAATTTTGCTTTCTCGAAGTAGATGAACAATCTGAAATATGACTGTGAATGTAAGAATATACATGTCAATATCAAGCGATCGCTTCATGTTATGACGTACTGCTAAGACCAAGGAATCTAGGACACCTTCCACCAAAAGTCTAGGTGTGGTAACCGTTGGAAGCATAGGCTGGCGCTGCTGACTGATTATTATATCAGACGTACGAAGATCGTTGGATAGCAGCAGAGATGGGGGAGGAGATTCGATAAGTATACGAAGAATCAATAAATGAAGTCTAGCATATAATGCGGCTCGAGTAGTCCTATGCTGATTTTGAAACAAGTTGGTTGATAATGACAAGAAATTAGAAAAAGGTGTGTTCTTGGCTTTACCAGATGGGCACTCCAGTAGTAGCTTTGCATATACCTTGTTCACATTGATAAATTCGTATGTGGTCAACGTTAAAGAGATAATTTTTAAGGGTAGAGAGTCTAGATTATTTTCTTGAGGATCTGGAGCTTGAAACCAGTGCTGATAGTAGGACGCAATCAACCCACTACCTACTGTTGATGGAAATTTGGAATTCGTCAGTCTACTGTTGTCAGAAAAATATGATTCGTTGCAGATTTGCCAGACAAGACCTGAAGCAATAATTGAACTGGTCATAGATTTGTGGTCGACAAAGTCTGCAAGACGTGTCCGATATGGGTTGATTGCCTCCAGTTTGTCGTAATTGGAAAGCACTCCCAGTAGAGAAAAAGCATCGCCGATAAACTGCTCTGCAATTTCATTGCCGGAAGAGTTATCTATGAAGCTGATGATAGAATTGAACATGTCTTTGTGTGTAAAATAAGAAGCAAGAGAGGTTTGATATGCGCCTCCAGCAGCAATATTTGCGGTTCGGATTGCGTTCACCTGAATTGTGAGGATCAATGGATTGCTGGCATCTGGTGGTAATTTGATAATGGAGCTAATGTGATCAAGCAAACCGTAAAACACATCGTCGATGAACTCCAATCCAGCAAAAACGGTAATGAAATCAGAGGAAGGGCTCATAAACTTTTTACTGAAGATGACTTGCATAAAGATAGAGAGAATTGTAAGAGAATTGTTAACCAATACCAGGTCTAAAGAAGCTAAGTTATTGACAGCATTCTTCACAAGGTCCTGGGTGATCACCTTGCACTGAATGAATCTCTCTGGCGGTATGGCTGCTAAAGTGTCCTGAAAGGCTTGTTTGTTACATCTTAACAAAAAAAATTCTTTCCAAAAGCCTTCAGATTTTCTCGATTCGTTCTTCGATCAGATTAGTTAAATGTAATTAAGAATAATCAAATGAGTGCAATCCTTACAATAAAAAGAGATTCGTAGAGATCTAAAACTTTGGGGCGAAGAACACCTTTTTCCACTTGGACCAAGGGGGAAACAGCAGGTAATTGAGTGTCACTAGCCATGATCTATATTAGATGATTCCAAATGGTCTAAAGAAATGAGAAATGAAATGAAAGAGAAGTGTGAAAGGATAGGCGTTGTTTTTTTTTCAATATTTACTGCCTAGTATAGTTGATCTCATTCTTATTTTGGGCAGGCTCAGCATGAATTTCTTAAAGACAATGTGGCATCAAGTAAAAAAACATCACGTGATTATATTCTCAATACTCTTTGTATGTAATTTGTGTTAAGTACCGTATATTTTGTTATACGGGGTAATAAAGGCCGTTTATCAAAGATCAAATTCAAGATAGGATAATATAGACATTGTAATTAGGTTTCCTAATATTACTTTGAGTTTCGCCAATGAAAATAAACCAGGACAATTGCGTCATTTATAATCTTGTTTAGTATGGAAATTAGAAAATACATATATAAGCATTAGATAATCAATACATATGAGATATGACTTCAGCAGAAGTTATATTTCCATGTTAATCGCAATGATGCTGAAAATCAGTTGACAATTTTCAATGACACGCATTGGATTTGCTCCTTTGTACCATTGGAATTTTGAATTTGAACTGATTATAATTAAGTTTTCCCACCATCTAGGACTCAAATACTTAATCCGTTTATTTTATGATCGTTTTCATCTCAAACAATTATTGAATGGAATTACAATTCTCTCCCTCACATATGCTAGAGATAAAAACTACTTGTCTTTAGAGTATTCATTGAGAAAATAGATGACGCAAGAGCAAGAAGGAAGAAAAATAGAATCGGTCGCCATCATCGGCGGCGGGCCCGGGGGACTAGCTGCACTACATGAGCTCCTTAATGTGTCCAGTGATGGCTCTACTCTAGTTAACAAAAAAACATCTTCTGAAACACCTAGATTTTTCAAGAACATTGTCTTATTTGAAAGGGCTAGCGATATTGGGGGTTCTTGGAGATTTACTCAGAGTCCAGGAACTAGCTTTTCTCAATTTTTGTCACTTTCAAATGTCAATGATCTGTCATATAACCGTCCTAACGTTCTTTTCACTTCACCAGAAGTTCCACCGAATGTTGAGGAATTTTCATACGAGTCACCTCTATTTCACGAATCAATTAAAGATGGAGTGTTCCCACCTCCTTTAGAGTATTACGATACCGCGCTATACAATGAACTCTATACGAATACTCCCGATGTTCTCATGCGGTTTAGCTTTCAGCCGCGCACTCCTGCGGTAAATGAGCCTTGGAGTCCTTTTATCAACCATTCCCAGGTCAAAGCAAAATTAGATGCAGTCGCTAAGCTCCCTGGAATAGAGCGGCATATCAGATATAATAGCAGTGTTCAGAGGGTCCGAAAGGTTGATGGAAAGTGGCATGTGACTGTTCGCGAAGGCACCAACAAATGGTATCTCCAAAAGTTTGATGCTGTTGTCATTGCCAGTGGACGACAATATTACCCTTACTGGCCTCAAATTGATGGACTTTTGGATGTAAAAAACTTTATATCCCATTCGAAGAATTATCGGTCTGCAGACAATTTTACTGATAAGGTATGCTCAATCCTTTTTTTTTTGTTTACTCTTCGCAAACTACTCAAAGGTAAAGAGAAATGATATCTTATCAAAGGACTTACAAACTATTTAGGATATTTTGATAGTTGGTTGTAGTGTAAGTGCTGTTGATATCATTAAAAGAATTTACAAATCGGCGAGAAGTGTTTCTTTGGTTGTTCAAAAAAAGAAAGATCCAAAAAGCAGTTGGTTAACGAGAGCTATCAATATTCCAGAAATTAGCAGACACACTTCTATCAAGCACTTGTCTTTAAAGAACACCCGGGTTCTTGTCGAGTTTATTGATGGGAGCAAGAAAGACTACGATCACATTCTTTTTGCTACTGGATATCACACATATTACCCTTTCATGGATCAACAACTTTTTACAAACACAGAGAAGATAAACCCTAAGGATGACTTTCAAAGAGAACGGGTTAAGAACTTTTACTTACATACCTTCCACAACCAAGATCCAACTTTAGCTCACCTGGGGCTCATTAAGCCGAACTTATTTTTTCATGCTCTCGAAACACAGTCCATTGGAGTTGCTGGTGTGTTTTCAAATATTCGAATTTTAGATGCTTCAATCGTCAAATGTCCTCTACCTTCATATGAAGACCAAGTTGAATGGGAACGCAAGAGAGAAGACAAAATTGGGTCAAATAAGTTTGAAGATTATGAACATGCAACTCTGAATGATATTCTGGGTAAAAAACTCGTCAGTCTAGGTCCTCGCGGGCGTCTTAATCCTTTGGTTATTGATAATGACATTGGGAAAGCATACGACAAAGGTCTCACTGTGCTTGAAGAGTTGTTTTATCAAGCAGTTAAGAAGTAACGTCGTGAGTATAGATCATCGTGCTTATGACAGTTCAAGCTTATATTTGCTATTTAATGTTAGGTTTATTACTCATATACAAGTATAGTAAAGCATGTGACTAGCCAAAACCACGACTTTTTTTTTGATTAAATTTTTAGTAAATTTCATTTTCATGTAAAATGATGATCTTGTTCATTACAACCAATTTGATCACATAATATGAAATGACGCGACACGAGTATACACGAGATGAAATAATTCCAGTTCTTATCCTCAAAAAGGAGGGTTATTCTAACATGAAGATTTCTCAGAAGACTCAAATTCCTAAATCCACTGTGACCGCGTTGGTTAAAAAGCACGCCACTGACAACTGTGCAAAGCTCAAGGCCCCAAACCGTCGTGGAAAAGACAAGGGATTGACAAGACGCGAAAAGTCTGCTATAATTAGGAATGTCCGCACAGATCGCCAGTAAACGTTGGCTCAACTTTGTAAATACGGAACTGGGGTTCACCCTCTTTCCAAACCAACTGTGCTTCGAGTACTTAAGGAAGCAGGATTTGCATGGCGGGCAACAATTGGCAAGCCATTTCTAAAGCCAAAGCATCTTTGAGCTAGATTGAAGTGGGCCAAAGCCCACAAAAATTGGACGGCCGAAGATTGGGCCCAGGTGGTTTGGTCCGACGAATCTGGTCGACATCTCGGCAATTACTCAAGAAAAAACAGGGCTTGGAGCCGGATCGATGAACGGCTAGATCCTTTTGTGATGCATGGAACACATGCTCAGAACCGGTCTTACGTTGGATATTGGGCCAGTATTTCTATGGATGGAACCGGTCCAATTTATGTGCTCCCTCATAAAACCACAATGAAAGCAGCACTTCACCAGGATATTCTCAAGGATTACTTACTACCTCATTATAATATTGGTAGTATATTTCAACAAAATAATGCTCCATATCATACTACAAAGGAGGTTTTAAATTTTTTTTAGAGATCACGATGTGACAGTTATGGATTGGCCTGCTCAGTCACCTGATCTAAGTCCAATTGAAAACGTTTGGCATATACTCAACCTGGCAATCGACAAACGTATGTCTAAGATTCATTCATACGAAAGACTGGAGGAAGTTGTCCGTGAGGAGTGGGAAAAAATTGACAAGAAAGTTGTTATCAATTGCATTGGAAGTATGCCAAAAAGATGTGCGGAAGTCATAAAAGCCCACGGAGGCAGTATCAATTATTGAAAATTCTTATGCTCCTGTATTATGTCTACTCATATCAAAAATGAATTTTCTTGATACTTTGAAAGATCTTTATTTATCATGTCAATTTTGATTTTTGGTCGGACCAAAAAATTTCACTGGCTTGTCACATTCTTTACAGTATTGTATAAATATATGGAATTTAGAGTGAAAGAATCAAGATACAATGTATGAGGTTTTTGGAATATGGATTGCGTCAAAAAAGTCCAAGTTTTTCATAAGTAAACATTTAAATTTTATATCATTTTTAAAACCATGAGTCTATTCGGAACCAGAAAAAAAATCATCACATAGTTGTTGACAATTGATTTAGTAGTTAGGATTTCTACTATGTGAAATCATATTGACAAGACATCTAAATTCCGATGGTGGTAAAAAAAATCACTGAGGCTTTACTGCTCATTGGTTAGGGCAGATAACACTGGAAGGACTATAAAGTCTTAATCCCGAGCTAGCTCACTCACTAGATTAAATTTGATGACATCCGCCAACTTTTACAGAATCCGCTGTGCGCACTGATCGACTCAAAGCAGGAAACTATGTACCGTAATCGACATCCAGGTTTCCTTGAGGCAGGTGTAGAAAGCAATAAGTTCGCTTTTGGTTCATTGAACTCTCTTAAACCCTAAAATTCGGAAAAGAGCTTCGGAGGACTACAGATTCAGGCATTCCACAAGTAGAGTCAAGACTGGGTGAACCTAGTGTTATCTAGTATTTAATTGAAATAGGACGTTCCGTACAGAACTGGAATTACCACAGCCCCGGCTGCAAAATTTTTGAATCCGCAAAATGTTTGCAAAGAGGTTTTGAGAAAGATTTGACAGCAAAACTCTGTATCTAAAATAATTTAAATAACTCAGATATTTCAATAGGATTTAAAAACTTAACAGTATTTTCAGCTCATTTACATAAGGCTGATGTTTTTTTATCGTGAGCGCAACAGGCCTCAGGCTTATCAGTATTTTATGGTCATGTATGATTTAAAGAAAAAAAATATTTGATGCTCAGATCCCAAAGTCTTATTGTTTAATAAATCTAACAGACGGATATATGACCCAGCTGTACAAAGCCATCGATAAACGTATATTTTTTGGCTTCATATAACGCTCAGTTGGTTTCAATACATCTATTTAAACATTCATGGACTAGTGAAAATATGGTATTCTTACAATGTGAAAAAAATTAAATACGGGATATAGGTGTATTGAATCTTGTATATGAGAAATTTAACAGATTGCTCTCAAGAGATGGTACTGTTCAAAAAACTACACTGAATTATATTTGCAACTAACACTAGACTAGCGATTAAGCTTAAAAAAGAAAAGAAAAAAAAGAAAAAGAAAAAAAAGAAAAAAAAAAAAAAAAAAGAAAAAAAGAAAAAGAAAAAAGAAAAGTGAACAAAAAGTGAAAAAAAAGAAAAAAAAAGAAAAAGAAGAAAAAGTAGTAAAAAGAATAAAAAAAAAAAAAGAAAAAGAACAGAGACGGACAACAAGTTTCTTGAGACTTTGGAATGGGCCTGTACACACAGAGAACTTGATATAATTAACTTTTCTATTAGTAAGAAGCAAATAAAAAAGAAACCTGCTTTTTTGAATCCATGTAAAATATATTCCATGGAAACAAGCAGGTTTAACAAAAATCCAGCAGGATAGGGATTTTTATTGTATACACAAAGATACATGCACATGTATTTACTAGATTTAATAAAGATATGTTATTGAAAAAAACATATCCAGCTGCCTAATAGCAGAAGTAGCAAGGTATACATCTCTGGGATTTCACATTGAAAATAAAGTTTGCTTGAACGCCGCACAAACATTACAAGTTGCATTTTGGCTAAGCAAAGCCAGTACTTGAGTGGCTTTAACAGCTCATGATGCTGGCCTGGAAAGGAATTTGCTAATAACGGATTAAATGGCTTAATAGCTGAGTAGAGCAAATGGCTGCAAAAGTAAAAGCCTTGAAAAACTTTAACTGATATTATTTATTAAGTAGATAAATTATTTTTATTTGAATAAATGATTTTGAAGCTTTCAACTTCTCTATATCAAAAATTGATTGTGAGTTACAGACAAATAATCATCATCATATTTTTGGTCTAAAAATTATGGTACCAAAAATAGAGATTGAAATACCCCTTCAGACTTTTTTAACAACTATCGTTTAAAACACACAAAAACAACACAGCTGAATACAATATTCACAATGTTCAAATTTATATCAGATATTTTTAAAAGCTAGTACTAAAACAATATATATACTAATATAAGTATTTATATCTATAGAACCGGGCACCAACAACTTAGAAAAGCTTCTAAATTTACCAAATTCTAACAGGCAGACGTTAAAAGCTCATTCAAGACCAGTCTAAATTTATTTCAAATTTAGGAATTATATTTCAAAACAATCAAAAATACAGGGTGCATATGTTTTGTTTCATGCACCCGATAATAGCCTATTAGTTGACAAAAGAACAATATATTAATTGAAAAAAATTAGCATATTATTCATCGCTGTTGGGAAATTGAATATTTATTTCTTTTGGACATAGATAATAAAACAATAGCAACTGTTAAGTCTTTTGTTTAAGAAGACTAGATCATAATAATCATTTTCATAGCGTTGAAACTTCAAACTTGTCTAAAAGTTCAGAGTAAAATTGTATCAACGGGCTACTCATAGAGTCAATCCCCACTTAATAAATGGGATAAATTATTTTTTTAGTTTTTGTTCTGGTTATTTTGAAATGAAAATTTAATTACGAGATCACAATAATTTATATCACCTAACCAATTTACTGCCCTTAATGTAATGATTTTTTTATTTATTTTTTACAAGAAACTTTAGATACCTTTTTTAATATGTATATATTGAATGGTTTTAATTAGTTGCTCAATTTTTAATAAAAGTTAAAACAATGAGAAGGAAGGTAAATTTATGTATCCGCATCGTAAAACAAAATTAAGTGTTATGTTGGTACCAAAAAGCTTTGCAAATAAAATGATAATACTATTAGTGAAATATTTTGTTAAAACTGTGAAACTAAAAAGGCTTGGGATACAATAAAATAACTCGTGATGGGACAAATATTATTGGTTAATTAGCTCATGTTAAACGAGTGAAGTTAGTGACATACAATGCATAATTAAGTAAAAATGAAAAGTGCAATTCCAAACATTTGACTTATTGATTTAGATTAGGCCCAATAATTATCACTTTGAATTGCAACAAAATTCTGACATGCATATTAAAATAGAAAGATTCACTTATCTTCGCAAGCAAAAGCTGTAATGCTTTGTAATCGGTTCTCACAGTCGTTTGGACACCGCTAGATATCGTGAGATATGTCCTGACCCTGCTTGTTCGAGTTTTGGATAAGTTGACTCTGGTTTAAACGGTACCTGTCTAGGTACCAGATCTATTTAGTTTACAGATGTCTTTTTGCACTCTAGAATACGCGTAACGTTAATTAGCTAGTGCATGAAGTTCTTTTGTTCTAGCAGAAACTTTAAAGTATAGATGTAAGCAACAACAACCGATTCAAGCAAAATCTGGAAACAAGAAAATTTCAATCTAATAAAGGCTCATCTGCCACTAAGCACTTAGATTGATGGCATATAACAGAGTTAAGCAATTTTATACGTAAATTTATTTTCGACTTAGCTTTTGAGTGCTTAATTCCCGGTACTCGCTTAGTATGAATGTGTTTCGTGACAGGTTAGATTGTAAAGCAATTAGAACAAAGAGTAATATGACTAGATGCTTGTGTAAATTTATATTGAGACTAGCGTAATTTTCACTACACAAACGATTAGGCAATGTTTGTAGATCTATTCTAATATTTTATACTCAGCTATGGATTGAAAAAACAAATATAAAATTACTTTTTTTTTTTTTTTTTTTTTAGCTTGTTCAAGTTTTGCTTCCTACTAATCTTTGTAAAACGTTAACATGCGGACTAAAAGTGAGTCGCATTTATAACAGCTAGCTAAACTGAATGCCAATAACTGAAAGGTTCAATCATCATACAGCTTCTTTTTGACCAGTAATCGTAGAGGATGATGAAAATAGTCTTGCCATATGATGAGCCGAGATACTGTACTTTTAGTTATAAAGATGTTATAATCTAGACTCGACATATGCATAGCAAGTGTGTATAAACAAAGTTTAAGTTCAGAAGCTAAAGATCCTCTCCAAGGAATAAATCACTTGGAAGTTTCCCTAGTCGTTTTTGTATATGCGTGCAGGTGCCAAACTGCTTGATTTTTAGTTTTCTGAGGACCCATTACCGAGAAAACAACCAATAAATGAAATTGGATTTTCATCAAGAAACTAACAAATGTGCAATTTCGATAAAGATTTGTTACAAAGTAGTCTCAGATTGAGAAAACTTTTTTTCTTTTCTTTTTTTTGTTTAACAAAAAGAAACAAGAAAATGATAGATATTCTTGGAAGTTAAAATATTACACAATTATATCTCCAAAAAAAAGAGACGATGGAATTCATGAAAAAACAACAACAACAACAACAACCATTATCAATATGGCATTGAAATTAACAATTTACTACTGCATTGGTATAGATGCTTTTATTTTACTCATTTTTAAAGTGTTAAATTGAAATTTACATATAAAGATGGCTACTTCCTCTCGAAAACATTTTATTCCACACTTATCCCTAAGACAATCCTCAAATATTTCCAAGAATTTTTTTATAAATTCTTAATAAGTACTTATAACTGACTGTTTGATAACAATCTTTCTACATTGTTTCGAAACATTTTTATCACGATACCCAAAAATCTATACTTGACAGAATCTATTTTCAAGCTATAAACAAAAGATTTCCCAGAAAGCGACAGATTCAACTAAAACATTTTCGAGCCGACTGTATTGCCTTGCAATTTACTGTAAGTTACAGCTATAGGTGATTTAAATAAACAAAACTAACCGGAAATAAAACAGAAATATGAAGGCCACAGCGTTGAGTGTTATATTACTCGCACTGATTGTAACAGTAATTACTGCTCTGCCAGTCTCCGATGTTAACATACATTCCGATACCCAACTTATCAATCTTTCTAAACGTCAAGATTCCTGTACTACGAGGCCGACTGAAGCGTCCTGCAGGACTCAGTGCCAACAAGTCGTTACCAACAACAACAATGCTCCTACTATCGGCTATTGCAATTATATGAAAAATCGGGAAAGTGACATTCAGGCTTGCAATGCGTGTGGTACCATATATCCTGCAGCCAAAGCCTTGATTAGCAGTCTTATTGAAGTGAAAATCACGGCCTGCATAACTATTGATAACAGCACTCCTGCGACAAATTACTGCCCTAGTGATGCTGGCTGTGTTGAAAAGCCTTCTCAGAGTGTCTGTAATAGTAAATGCACCGAAGTAATCACAAGGGTTACCACAGGAGGACTTAATATTTGTAACACATTGGCAGGCATTACCGATACAGTTTCGGCTTGTTTGCTGTGTGGCGCATTATTCCCTGTTATTAATACTCTTATTAGTGGTTTAGTGTTAAACACAATCCTTGGGTGTGACTTGGGAGATACCACTCAGGGTGTTGTGTATTGCGATGCTAGTAGTACAGCGACTGCTACTGTTACAGGCACGGACGCTACTGCTACTGGAACTGATGCCACTGCTACCGGCACTGATTCTACCGCTACTGGAACTGATGCTACTGCTACTGGAACTGATGCTACCGCTACCGGCACTGATTCTACTGCTACCGGCACTGACTCCACAGCTACAGGCACGGACGCCACTGCCACTGCTACTGGCATCCCTAATAATTCTGATTGTGTTGAAAAACCTTCTCAGAGTGTCTGCTACAGCAAATGCAACGAAGTAATCGCAAGGGTCACCACAGGAGGACTTAATGTTTGTAACACATTGGCAGGCATTACCGATACAGTTTCGGCTTGTTTGCTATGTGGCGCATTATTCCCTGTTATTAATACTCTTATTAGTGGTTTAGTGTTAAACACAATCCTTGGGTGTGACTTGGGAGATACCACTCAGGGTGTTGTGTATTGCGATGCTAGTAGTACAGCGACTGCTACTGTTACAGGCACGGACGCTACTGCTACTGGAACTGATGCCACTGCTACCGGCACTGATTCTACCGCTACTGGAACTGATGCTACTGCTACTGGAACTGATGCTACCGCTACCGGCACTGACGCCACTGCTACTGGAACTGATTCTACCGCTACCGGCACTGATGCCACTGCCACAGGCACAGATGCCACTGCTACTGGCACTGATTCTACCGCTACCGGCACTGATTCTACCGCTACCGGCACTGATTCTACCGCTACCGGCACTGACGCTACTGCTACTGGAACTGATTCTACTGCTACCGGCACTGATTCTACTGCTACAGGCACTGATTCTACCGCTACTGGAACCGATGCTACTGCTACCGGCACCGGTGATGCTACCGGCACTGACGCCACTGCTACTGGAACTGATTCTACTGCTACTGGAACTGACGCCACTGCTACCGGCACTGATTCTACTGCTACTGGAACTGACGCCACTGCTACTGGAACTGATTCCACCGCTACCGGCACTGATTCTACCGCTACCGGCACTAATGCCACTGCTACTAGAACTGATTCTACCGCTACCGGCACTGATTCTACCGCTACCGGCACTGATGCCACTGCTACAGGCACTGATTCTACTGCCACAGGCACTGGTTCTACTGCCACAGGCACTGGTTCTACTGCCACAGGCACAGATGCCACTGCTACTGGAACTGATTCTACCGCTACCGGCACTGACGC
>QQZM01000062.1:78219-124065 GCA_013365045.1 Geotrichum candidum | reverse complement strand
GCAGTGTTTTTATCAACGTCCTTACCACCTTTATAGATGGTGATGTCATCGATAAAGCCAACAACATGAGCACCAGCTTCTTTAATCTTACGATACAGAGAACTCGTGTAAATCAAAAACAGAAGCGGAGAGATAGGCAAACTTTGGGGAATTCCCGAATCCACTTGTCTCGGCTCTGTTACCTTGCCGTCGATAATTAAGCTATTTTTTCGCCCGCCCAGAAAGTGGTAGGATTCTACTATAACATGCTATATTATATTTGACGTTAACTGAAGATCCTTCATAAGGGTATCAGCGTATGGCACACCTATCTTGTATTCTTTCTAGCAAGTCCAGGGGATTCATATTACTTAACTATTGAGACAAGACTCAATTTTACTCTATTATCTGTTTAGACATGTATTTCCTATTTTCTTTTCCTAGTATCGGTAGGCGAGAAACCTAACCGCCTAAGTTAAGAGTGTGTGTATGTAATTAATTTAACTGTTAAATAATACTCATAAAATGTTCCCAGGGATTTTTCTAGCCATCAACTCATCAGCCACATGACTGATACCTCCTTAATAGACCTAATGTACCCAACTGACTTATGATAATTAGTATTATGTGCTGTTAGTCCTCAGTAGTCTTTTTAGATTGTATATATCGAATCTTTTTTCTTCTGGGTTAAAAGTATCTCGTTGTGAAGGGTCTCAAACAAATATATCGCTCTCAAACTTCTTGTTTGAAAAATACTTAAAGGTCAATTGTTGAATGCCACTCTGATACTGTTTTCTTGAAAAGGATGTTTTTTACTAGGAAGTCTTTTACAGATGGACACTTTGGGACGAGGATTTTCAGTAATCTAGGTAATGGTAAACTGAAATAAGCAGTTGAAACAAAGATTGCTAAACAAAAATTACCTAGAACATCAGTCTTTATTGTGGTCTAAATTATTTAGTATTGTAAATATATGTTTATGGTTTGTTTTATTAAATACTTTTCACCGTAAACCAACTAACTCAGCTCATTGGTTATGATTCTTTTTTGTATTTTTGCTTATATGTCTAAATATATATACTGAACAATATGGATTATACAGTTCTACCTGTATCTAATTGATTAATGATGCAAAAATATATTTCTTACATTCCCTTGAAATAAATCAGCCCTCTACCACTAGGGCCATCTCACCTTTGTTCTAAATGGGCAAAGATTCTTTTTGATTATGATGAGCGACAGATTTATTTTTAAATTAAGCAAGAATATTTGGAGTGATACATGTTTTCTTAAGTTTAGGAAAAGAAAAAGCAGTTAATAGGTTGACTCAACTAGCATCACAAAAATAGGAAACAATATTCTCTAGTAATCAACAAAAAAAAATATCGATTATGATTTGGGCGGAATTCTGGTTTATTGGCCGTAAATATGTTTTATTTAAATACGTATGAATAAGAAATCTGCTTAGAGGAGCTATTTTAGATGCTCATATCAGCAAATTTTTGAAAACTATTTACCTGCTATATGGGATCCTGGTATAAATTTCACACAAAATAATGCATTTATTCATACACTATTATGAGAATTTGGTTGATAAGAAAGGCATTCTTCTTGTTAACTGGCCTCACACTCGATTTGAACTCTGTTGAGCATGACTGAGCTAAGCTGGGTGCGCGACTATATGCTTTATCCAGATTATTAGTCATTCGACAAAGCTAAAAAAAATCCCCCAATTGAAAGAAAACTTTTATCCTGCAATTGAGGATACCAGAGAAAATTTAGGCAACGGTTATTATGATACCCTGAAAAGATCTATGGGAAATGAATGGAGTTATAGAAGCAAAAGGATAGTATACAATGCTACTAATATAAGATAATATATCATTATTTTTACGGCATTCAACTGTCATCAAGGCAAACACCTTATAAAAATAATATCCGACTGCTTGTGTCAGATTACGCTACTTCAATTTGAATAAATAGATATTTTTGTAGCTGCAGAAAATCACATAGGCTTTTGTTCAGGGACTATGCATATACATAATAGTATACCAAGTATACATTACAAAAAAAAAAAAACTATAAATAAATATTCATTCATAAATAAACCAGAAATTCTTTAGCTCCAGTGAATTCCAGAAATATTGCCCAAATTGATTGAAAAAGAGAGAACTTGTAGGCTTTGAGGAATATTGCAGTTTAGAATCTCTACCAGACTGATTCTGTCACTGCAATAATTACTCTGGTAGAATCAACATTTCGCTAAGAAATAAAATATTGAATGTGCGTGTATCCAGCAGCACAGGTCATTTGAATAACTTATTGTACAAGAAATATCCGACTGATAAAAGCTATTAATAAAAATGTGATACTCCCGGTTCTGTCTTTGGTGGGAAGGTTGCCCAAGGATTATTGTTGTCCGAATTAGCGGTTTCTGTGTTAGGGAGATCACCAAAAATGGTAGAATAGTCGTTGCTTACAGCTGCCGCCACTGCAGCGTCCTGTGCACGCGCCCCGGCGCTTGCAGCATACGCCTCCCATGCGGCTACTGTACCGTGGCCGCTCGTGTTTGTGTTGCCAGTCATAGCAGTCTTGTCGCCGGTGAACGTGCCAGGCGCAGTTGCAAACACTAGAGGGTTGAGTGAATTCACGTACGCCTCATCATTCATATAAGGGGTTGCTTCTTGCTGTTGCTGAGGTGGTTGCAGTGACTGCGGTTCCTGTTGTTGTTGTGGCTGCTGCTGTTGTTGTTGTTGTTGTTGTTGTTGTTGTTGTTGTTGTTGTTGTTGTTGTTGTTGTTGTTGTTGTTGTTGTTGTTGTTGTTGTTGTTGCTGCTGCTGCTGTTGTGGCTGCTGTTGCTGTTGCTGTTGTTGTTGCTGTTGCTGTTGCTGTTGCTGTTGTTGTTGTCGTTGCTGTTGCTGTTGCTGTTGCTGTTGTTGTGGCTGCTGCTGCTGTTTTTGTTGCTGCTGAGGAGTCGACTTCTGGGCCACTGCCGGTGCCTGGGGCTCCATGCTCGGTTTCCAAACATTCTCTATCATAGAAAGGTCGTCGGTAAGATTCTGGTACGGCAACGTTCCCATTGACTCCATTAGGGTGCTACTCTGCCCACGCTTTGAAAGATGTGTTAAAGCCGCCAGGGTCCGTTTGGCTGTCTCATATGCCAAGGACATTTCACTCAACGAGTCAAAACAAATCTTAAGGCCACGCGACGCGTTGATCTTGCTCAACCCCGTTTCATTCCAAATATTTAAGAGATGAACGGTTGCTGCCGTGAAAATAATATGGACGGGGATCACATTAATACGTCGCATCGAATACCAATACTTTTGGTACTTTTCCAGGAGGTTTGAAATCGCTGTCGCCGCCACTTGGCAAATCTCCTTTACGTGCTTAAGCGACGGGTCTGTTGCCACCATCTTTAGGAATGGTCGGTGCAGCATGATCAAGGTCGCATGATACTGCATGTGCAGAACCACAATATGCGACACCACCGGTCGCTGCGAATTTGGCGAACAGAGCAGTGGTGACGGCAGATTTGTAAACCAGCTAGTAAGTTTGACATGCATCTTTGATGTGAACGACCAAAGCGCAGGACCCAACTCCTCAGTACCCGAGTACATGACCTCCTGGATTTGTGCAATCATCTCAATCAGGTTGATCAAATGAATCCGTGTTAAATTCAAGTAAGCAGGGGCCGTGTATTCACTCCAGATCGGAGCTAGCTTTTGGTCTGGTGCACAGTATGGCACCCAGCTGTCCTGATCGCCAATCATCGCATCTGATTCGTTTGGACGCGGCAGGAGCACATCACTCAACCGTAGCGCGGCGGGCCGGCCCATATACATTGACCACAGCCTGTCTAGCACAAAACAGCCCCAAAATGTCACTTTGCGCATGTGTGCCTCCTCGGCTGAAATCAGTTTCTGTGTTACCCACTTTTCACAATTGTGCTGATAACCTAAGTCAACTGCCATGCGGATTGCCATGCCTTCGTAGATCCAACCACGGCTGTCACGATCGCACACCGCCTCATGCGATCCAAGAATCGCCGTTGCCTGCACAGTCGTGATGCGTGGTTCTTCTAGCTCAACGTCTAATAAAATCTTGGCTTTGAGATGGTACTGCTCACGATCCGTGTAAGTATCGTCGAGTAGTGAAGCCACAGCCAGGATTGCATTCAACAGCAAAGGTGAGTAGTACTTGGCCTGGTCGAACAGGCCCCGATCGTAAAGGTCCATGTCGCGTAGAAACAGGCTGATTTCAACTAGATTAAAAAATGGGTGATGCCATGTCCAGTAGAGCTGCAGCAAGTGATCTCTCTTGGCCGGGTCGATGTCGAAGCTAAGCCCGGCCCCCTCTACTGCAGCACGGCCACGGTAGTCGAGATTGCTGTATGGTCGTTTGGTCCAGATGGTTGAGGACAGCAAGTGAAGGTTCGAGGTGGGGCCAAAATATCTCAGACCACTAGGCGTAACGCTGAGCTGGCCCATGCGATCCGAGAGTCGTTCAATATACTCATCGGTTTCAGGCTGCTCCGGTGAGGTCGAGCCGTATTCTACAGTACTGTTGCCACTCTGGTGCTCGTACGTGGGGTACGACGGAATCGGTGGCAGTTGAGGGTCGTTGTCAAAGTCGATATCAGCTTTTTTCAGCAGACCCTCAAGGATATGAATGCGTGTGTGAAGCGCGTCAATGTATTCCTTTGGGTAGGGCTTGCGCTTGTCATTGTGAAAGACAAATGTGCACTCATCGCGATAAAGTTCACAGTTCAGGCACCGAGGTTTGCGACCATCACACTAGAGAGGAACAGTAAACGTTAATAAAGTACAAAAAAAAAAAATAAAACATCTAGCCTTGGATACAGCACAACTTACTTTGACCTTTCGAGCGCGGCATCCAAGGCATGCCACAGACATCCGTTTCCGCTTGACTGGTGCTGCAGAAACTGCACCTGAACCATCCGTCTGAGAAGACTCTGTCTGGCCTTCAGCCTCAACTTCCGCCTTTAGCTGGTCCTTACGTTTCCGCTGAGCAGCGTTATTAGTTGTCCTACGCTTTGCCGGGGCCTTTTTCGGTTTTTCTATGATGATTGGATTGTTTTGCCTGGGTAATAGTTGTTGTGGTGGATGTGCTGGCAGCTGGGGTTGCTGGGGTTGCTGAAGCTGGGGTTGGCTGTGGATATGAGAGGGAGTCATCTGCGAGATAGGCTCCTCCTTAATGACAGGAATGGATGGCGGTGGGATGTGGCTGAACTTTTGTTGCTGAGAAATGTGCGACTGGATGTGCACTGGCTTTCCTAGATCTGGGTGGAATTGTGCAATATTGATTGGGTTGGCTAATGTGTTAAGGGTGTGGTCGTGCGGGAGACCATTGTCGGGGACGTGCAAGTTAATAGCCGACCCCTCATTACTGCGGTTAGTCATTTAAAAATGATGTCGAAAGTCGCGATGGATGCTGCGATAAGGCGGTGAGGGCCAAGAAGCAGTATGGGTTTGTTGTAAAGAGAGAGAGAAGAAGAAGAAGAAAACAAGAGAATCAGTTTGAAGGGATGGTGAAAAAAAAAAAAAAGGAAGTGGAAAAGAAAATTGAAAAATATAAAAAAAAGTTATTAAAAAAAAAAAAGCAACCAAATCGATGGGAACAAAACAGCCGTATGTAACGATGGTTTTTTTTTTTTAAAAAAAATTAGAAGAATAAAGATTATTAGATGTAAGTTTGTATCCAATCGAGTAAGAAGGCTACCGAAGACTACCAAGACATAATACCAAGTGTCTTAAATTAGTTGTAGACCTAATGTCTAGTAAGGGGTTTTTAACTATATGCTTAATCAGTTAATGAGTCGAATCCTCAAAAAGTACTTCATGAATATCAGCTAGCAATTGGGTCAGGGCGCACACTTAGTCAGCTTAGACGGTTCCATGCTTGCCGATGCTAGGGAACGGAAATAGGACATAGATATCCAGATATATAACTTAAGACAATGCTTCTAAGTCTTTCATTGGTGATTAGGTAAGATGGCCTCTGCAGGCTTGCTAGATAAGGTGTACGCTAACACTTCTACAAGGGGTCTTCAATAAACATTAAATATGATATAGCATGTTAAGATAGAATCCTAACTAGATTAAAGATGACCAAAACATGGAATATCATTGGTTGGGAAAAATCAGTAGGACAAGATCAGAAAATCTATTAAGAGTCAGTGGGCTTATGAATCCAACTCCGTTACAACTTCAATATATAGATTTAATTTGGACAAGTCCTTCTCAAATGGGGAACGCTAATTAAGAAGACAGGATTAGCCCGTCTTACAGAAGGAATCTAAGACGAAGTTAGTTTAACCGAAGTAGCATGCTTGCAGTGACTTTAGCTGAGGTTAATTTACTAAGTAAGGTGTTGAGATTAACTAAGAAAAGTCCTAAGTCCTGTCTCAAGGGTTATGTCATAGATCCTTATCCCAGGTGTTTGTATGCATGAATGGTAGCTGGGCTCATCAGACCAGGTCCATTACACAAATACTTACAAGAGGTTGGAAAATAGACAAAAGGAATGAGTGTATTATATTATATCATTATTATTATTAGAAATTAAAAACAAATCTTTTTTATAAAAAAAAGTCAACAAAAATATGTAAATGATTAAACCCGATGTGAATGATAGCAGTGATAACGTCTACAAGTAGCCCGTCTCCGAAAGCAACCGCGCCATGCGGTCGTTTGCCTTTTCGCGTGGCTCCAATGTCAACGATGTCTCATACTGCGCGTCAATCGGTACTGAGTGCTCAAAGCCCTCTGCCAGCATGTCCTGCACTGCTGCTACTTCCGCAAAGTTGTATCTGTGATCCTGGAACCGTGTGATGTCACGAATAACTCCTGCTACGTGCATCTGTATCTTGGTAAATAAAATCACTGCGTTGTTGCGGCGGTCATCAGGCTGTTGAGCAAATGCTGCCAAGTCACCGGCGTACACACCAAAAAACGGAATTGCGGGCGGAGCAATCGATTTTAACATGCTGCGATAGTCCGCAAAGTTCTGCGCCGTGTTCATAAGTCGGTTCATATTCTCTAGTGTCTCATGGGTGCGCGTGCTGACTGTTGCCCATGTTTGCTTCATGCGGTGAATGGTGGCACTGTAAAGCGCAGAAATAATAGCCATCATTGAAGAAAAGTTTTTTAGCTTACGGCATTGGTCAGCCACCTGGACAAAAAACTTGATTGCTTGACCACGCTTCTTAGCCTCGCTACTGCGCAAGATCACCTGTGCAACCCAGTTGGTTAGCTCGTTGGAATTGCTCACAAATGCGTCGACAAATCGGATTTCCTCGCTAATAGTGCGCAATGCTTTGCGCTCTTTCTTTCTCAATAGCTCTGAGGGCTTAATTTTCTCAAAAATCTTGTATTCCTTAATGGTGAGTTGTCGGGCTACTTCCAATGGGTCGATATCTGTGATCTTGGCCTTCTTAAAACTGCGCGGCACAATAGGTGCTGGGGGATTTCCTGAAATGGTGATCTTTTTGCCGCGAGATGTATTATTAGTTAGTTTGTCCTCAATCAGCTCGGTGATAGTCTCATGGTTGGGCATATCGTCAGCACCCAGACGCTCTGCAAAGGCAAGCATCGAAGCAAGCAAAATTTTGATAGGCTTTGAGAGGCAGTCTTCAAACCAGAATTCATCTAGCCAGTGGTTTATAATATTAGCTACCTTGACACGGATTGGACGTTGCTTGCGGTCTACCCACAGCGAGATCTGTTCAGAGGTCAGACCAGCAGGCGGTTTGATGTCATAGCGGTTCGAGACTAGCTCCTGAAACACTTCCTGTGCGGATGAAAAGCTAGTGTAAGTTAGCAAAAAAGTTGAGTTGAATGACCGATACGTGATATCATGCTGCGTCAAACGCTCCACCAAAGCGCGCAAAGTGCCACCGCGAAAATGACCTTTAGAGTCAAAAGTGAGCTCATTTTGATGATCAAGCTGAAGGTACCAAGGCTCATCATTGGATGGCGGTGCGCCCATATTGGTGCCGCTACCAGAGGCCGACAGGTGGGATGTAGCAAGACTACTGTTAGATGGTGAATGCGCCAGTCTACGGTTTTGGCCGCTATTGCCTGACTCAATAGACGTGGCACTGCTAAGCAGACGCGGGCCACCAAGAAGGTCCGCGCGTTCCTGCGCCAGCGCGGTCGCGTGCTGCAAAATCGAGCCGATGGATACACCAATTTCGAGCGTGCGCTTTTTGATGACATCTTCGTTAGTTACATTATCCTCTAAAGGCTGTGAGCTACTGAGAGCTAATTCCTTGAGTGTCTGCGCCAGCGAGTCGATGATGATGTCATCCTTGCAAGATTCAAGAGAGATTTTGAGCGCAACAATATTGTTGTACAAGTTCTGTTTCAGCTCTAAAAAGTCGTAAAGCAAAAAAAGTGACTTGAACCTACGCTTAGTTTGAAATATGGACAGATCTAAAGACTCAATCAAATTGGACATATTGGTGACGATTGTGATCAGCGATGACAGTAACGATGAAAAGAGCCGCTGACTATCTCTGTAAAACTGCTCAGAAGAAAGGTTACCGGTTTGCTGAACCATCGTTGTCTTCATATCAAGGAGACTGAAAATCTGGCGCAAGATGCTGACGACCATGTTTCGTTGATTCTCAAGTACCGTAATGACCTCGGAATCGATGGAAATGGACGTGTCAAACGACTCTAATGAAATAGCTTTACTAGATGTCTTCAACAAATCGGTAGAAGATGCTGAACTGTCGACCTCGATTTCGGTCCACATACCGGCTTTGAACTGCTTAACTGTAGACACGGCCGGACGCTGCTTGGAAATTGAATCAGTACCAGAGAATATGCAGTATGCGCTAATGAAACTTTTGGTATGAGAAACGACACTATTGGTCTCCTTGAGACATATTTGAAAAATATCTGTTGACGAAACCTCGGCGTCCTTCTGGCTGTTCTCATGTGCTAATTCGGAAATAAGCAGGCCAAGTTTCCGCAGAGACGTTGTCATGTGTCGGTGCGTTTTGGCAACACCAGAGTCGGTATCCAGCGATGGCGAAGTTCCAGGTGGAATACCAGCTAACAAAGAGATAAAACTAATAAAAGATGATAGTTGATCGTGGAGAGATGAAATTAATGCAGAGTCTTTTTGTGCTAGTTTGGATTGCAGCGTGATAGCATAGCGGTCTAGTTTGGACGAGACTTCTGGCCACGATTTGAAACTGTCGGAATTCTTGGGGGGAAAAAAATAGTTAGTATGCAACAAATCACAAAAGTTAAATGATAGGAGACACTTACAAATGTGGGCTCCACTTGGCATTCGGCACCGCCGTTGGCCGCATTTTCGAATGGAAGTGAAGAAGCGTACGCTTTCAGCGTGGGATTGAAATACAGAAGTTTGCCAGCACTATCTGTCTGCGGAATCCAGTTGGTATTAGATAGTTCTGGGTTACCCTTGACCGAGTCGAGCGTGATTTCAACGTATTTGTAGTCGTTAGTGCTGCTGAGTCCGGAGCTTAAAGACTTGGATTCAGCGCAGTCAACTTTGGATGACGAGGATGAAATAGTGGCTGTGTCCACCTCTGAGTTTTTCATGACAGGCTGGCCTGTTACGTTCTGCTCAACACCAGCCGTAGATAGCGGCGAAACTTCCAAGACCGGGTGAGCAGATTTTTCAAACGGAATTGATACTGTGTAATTACTGGGAAACCAGCCGCGCTGGCCTTGTGCGTTAACACCATCCCACCAACCGGACTCTAACTTGAGCAAAACACGTAGCACATCGCCCTTTTTGAAACTAAGTGAGTGTGGTTTTTCAGAGGAGTAGCTATGCAAAGCGCGAACCTGATCAATGATTCTTTGCGACGAAAATGATGAAAGTGACGATGTATTTGATGAGAGCGACGATGTAGATGGCGAGTGCATGAGGCGATGGCCATTGGTATTGTTAATTGTTGAGTTCGAATTTACAGAGGTAGCCGTAAGAGTAGGTTTCAGGTCGGCGGTACCAGACCGCATAGGAACACGAGAGGAAGCACTAGATGAGGTTGAAGTGGACCCAATGCTAGGGGATGTCACTACGGGTTGAATAGGAGTTGATCCGTCTTGTGCGGCAAATGCCACTGTAGCTGCGTCGGGGCTGGTAAAATAGTAATGCGAGAGAGGGTTATGGACGCCATTGGTTTGCAGTTGAGGATTTTTTCCAACGGCAGACCCATTGATAGACACGCTTGTCGGGCCAGAAATATGTGCTCTAATAGAGTGGCTCGAGGATGACGAAGCGGTTGAAATTGCTGACGATGAGTGCTTCGGAGAGTGTTTTTTCTTGGAGAGTGAGCCGAACATCCTGGGCAATCGGAAATATAGAAAATTCTAGTGCGTGCGAAACACGGAAAGCTACGTGTAAATGAAAACCGAGGCAGCGCTAGAGAGGGTGTACAATGACCAGAATGTTGAAAACGGAGATGATAAAGAGAGTGGGAAGGTATGAAAGAGAACAAAAAAAAAAAAAAGAAGGAGAAGAAGAAGAAGTAGAAAAAAAGATAATAAAAATATAAAAAAAACCAAAATACAAGCAGGAAACGGTCAATATTAAAAAAAAAAAAATTATATTTTCTTTTTTCGGTATTATGTCTGCTCTTAGTTGTATTTCTTTTTTGCATTTTGCACAAAGTTTAATCTGCATACGCACATGCATGCACATTAGTGGTTTTTTTTTTTTTTTTAGCTTGCTGTTATTACGAGACTTATAGTTTCTCTTAAAAGTGCTTGTCTCAACGGCGGGTGATTGAAAATTTTGGTCTTCATCAAACAAGCTGGTTCTACAATGGTTCAGAGACTTTACTAAGACTATCGTGCATGCTAAGAATTTTAATAACAGAAGATATTAAAGGGCATCAAAATATTTTTCATTTTTAAATGTTACCCTTCATGTTTTGTCGTTGTTGGCTCCAACAATACGGTTTTTTTCCCGTAACCCATGTCCGCTATTTTACTTAACCCTCATATGTCACTATAGGTTGTACGATCGGCACTGCCAACACTTTTTGACTCAACCTGAGGTCGCTGTATCACAATAAAATCATCCTAACTGAACACTGTGACTAGTTAGAATATGTTGAGTGGAAAAAATCTTTTGCATAGATCCATGAAAGATTGAACTTTTAAGTCTGCGAACGTTGTCTCTGTCAATGGGCGCATCCGTCTGTATGACCCGCGACGATTGATCTAATCTACCAGAAATTGAAAATGGCCACATCATAAGTAAATGCAAGTATCATTTGAGGTTACAGATTTTTTTACTACATTTAAAATGATGTTAACTTATTTAGACTATTTATTTATTTTCCTTGGTTTTTGTTAGATTTGAAGCATTTCGACAAATGGAGGCAAAGAGAGATCTAATTCTTCATGACCATTTATTGAGCTTTTTGCGTCCGCTCTATGCCACTGTATAGAAATACTCATGGGGTTTCTATTTCATATTGGCAATCAACGCTAACTAGCCACCAACTGTACGATTTATAAATAGTTTTTGTTTATGGCGGCAACTTTTTACATATATTCTATCAACAAAAGCTCAACGTATAACGCGGCTCGTAGTATCATTGTATGAACGTAAAACGTCATTAATACCAGATTTTCTCATTGGGTTTACAGATATTTTCTACCTTTTTGGGCAGCCGTACCTTTTTATTTAGTATAACAAAACACTCTGTTATAATAAAAGTTGGTGTAATGGGATTAAACAGATGTCTCCAAGGATTCAGAAACATATAACTGCCAACAATTGATCATAGCTCACTCTTAGATAACCACTCTTGTATTTTTTACAGACGGGAAAGGCAACTTCAGCAATTCTGTTGCAATGTTATGCTGATATGAGCTGTTGCTGTTTTCCGCGGTTCTCAGTATATTTCTCTACTATAGCCTATAGCTATTCACATTTCTCACTGAGCTGCAACTCCAAATATTCAACAGGAATTAAACGTTAATATACTTATAGCAATTTGTGATAATTCCTTCGTTTTTAATAGACTTGTTTAGATTTTCACAAGCCTAATTTCTATGATTTGCGTGACAATCATATTTTCATTGACATTTGCAATAGTTATAAAAACACTAATTATTATGTTTTTGATCTTCTTGACAACAAACTCTAGCTACACCAGAACTGCGCAAACAGATGTGATATATATCGTGTAATAATACTGATTTATTGGCCATTTCAAGAAAAATATATGATGTCTTGATTTATTCCTTCTCGTAGTGGGCTTCATAAATTTACAGTAGAATACATGATGTTAATTTGACTTTCACAGACTAATTAAGTTAATGGCGCGGAAAACGGGAAGAAATTAAAAAAAAAAACAATCGCCTCCATCTACAAAAATTGTACATTATAATCGTTTAATGTTAAGTCTGAACTTTTATGAACCTGTAGATTGCATATTTTACTATTTTCACAGCTGGAAGAATTGGATAGATTGTTTCTATCACTTGAAATTCTAAAAATAGAAAAAAATACAAAACAAAACATCTATAACTACAAATATTAAGACTGGAAATATGTTGTTAAATGTCTTGAAAGCTTCAACATTTAACAACACTACAATCTTTATTAGTTGAGTTATATGAAGTATGGAGGCGTCGCTAAAACGTTGCTGATGCTTGGTTTCTGAAATCTTCAGTAATCATGGCTGTACCTATGTTTAGTTCTTATAATAATACCTGAAATGATTTTATTTGTCTGTACATTGCTTCTATAGATTTGAACAGTATATCTAGGGCTACTATTATATCAAAACTTAATGATTTGAAATTCTAACGATCTAGAAAGACAACTTAAGTAGCTGGGAACCTGTACTTGACACCCTTTCACAACCATTTGTTCCTTGTTCTATTTAGACAGCATGCTGACTATGCCCAATCCATCAAATACAATAGTGTCACTATCAAACCGTTTTTTAATTAGAAATACTCAGGAACAGAAATCTCTAACTTTAAATTTTTTTTTTTTGTTTAAAAAAAAAGGAATGACTTTAAAATAAGCTTTGGACTTTAAACCCAACAAGGTTGAGGAGACTACGGGAGTGCGTAATATTGCCCCACCTCAAGGAGGCCATTTTGAAAGAATGCTATCTGCTTATTGTGCGCATGGAAATGTCGTCTTTTGCAGCTTGCTAATCAGTAATTTTGTTTGCGGTTGCTCTGGTTCTGGAGTTGTGAAAAAACTGCTGATGCAGTATAGGCAGTGTAGGCAAAGCTACAATAGAGAACCAAAAAAAAAGCGGTTTTTCACCACTTCTCTATTCGGGACTCGCACATGTAAAAAAGCTTGGTTTATTTTTGCAACCGTTCAATGTTTATTTGGGAGTAATTGAAATGGGCGTGTTCATTCCATAAAAGTAGTGAAGATCTGCGCTGATAAGACTTACCATCCGCAAGAATCAGGAGGAACAAGAGCTTAGTTGATCAGAGTTGTGGAGCAGCAGGCTGTTACTTGAAGATGTGATCTCACATCGCCCCTATTTACAAAACCCAGGATACCAGTGTGCTCAAATCTAGATGTGGCTTAGTTCAGACATCTCGGTATGCAAAAAAATAAATAAATAAATAAATAAAAAAAATAAGTAAAAAAATAAAATAAAAAAGTTGAAAGTAAAAGTCGCGATTACGAAAACTCATTCGAAATTTGGAACAAAAGACTGAGTCTCAAGCAATGGTGTAACTTGGCTTTCATTGAAGTTACGAGGAAAAGCACGCATCTATATGAGCTCAACAACATATCTGACCAGAAAGCTGGTTTTTTACCCCTTTATGCAGACATCAACTGTAAAGAACATTTTCATTAAAAGATTTCTTCAATCCAAGTTTTCCCCTTTCGGTTATCTCAATCAGTAATTGGGAATTTACTGTTGTTGCATCTGAAGCGAAATTTGAGAGGCTTATATTGGACCAGCGTGAAGATCCCCGCGGCCAGTACTTTTGTCAAGCTGTCAATATGTCTGTCGCGCTGCTAGATCTGACGTTCTGGCCCGAAAAACCGCTTTGTGCATTTGATACAATTGTTAGAAGCAAGCAAATACCCAGTGATGTCACAGCCGTCATACGAACATGCATAAACAAAACGATATAGCATATATCCACAGTGTGTCAGGTTTGATTGAGTTTGTCGTAGAGAGAGAATATGGGATTTAGCTACCATTCTGGCACACATGTTTGGCACCAGACAACTCCTGCTGGCTACCTGACGACGGAAGATCTACTGTAGTCATTCGCGACTTGAAATTGCTGGCCTAATGCAACAAGCAATATCCATAGGTGACGGTTGCAGCTTGAAAGAAGTAAATTGGCCGCTTTGTCTCTTGTGATGTTACTTTACCAGGGGCCAGAGTCTTCGCTTTTCATAACTTTTTTATAACTCATCTACAAAGCACGGTAACAGCGAATTTTCCTGAATTTCGAAACCATGAATTTATAAGGTTGTGAATGTGACAGGGGACAGTGCATGCCGTTCCTATTTGTACAGTACTCAACTGTACAACAAAAATGGGCGTATGTGTACACATACTGATCTGCATGTATTTGAATGGAAACGGAAAAACATAATTATTAGTGCCAGAAGACCCATTTTTTTGTTTCTTCTTCCTACTCATATTTCGTTATGAGTTCTTGCTTGCGGGGTTTGTTATGCGACGCCTGTGGTACTTACAGATGTAGCGTGTACCAGGCTCTTTGAAACGTGAAGTGAAGCTTGCAATAAACTTGAAAATAATAATTATATTCACCTCCCCCTTTTTTTGTCTTACAAAGTCTTTTTTTTCTCCTATCTCGCAACCACAAGGTTGTTCTCATACTGTAGGGCTACATGTACGTAGCAGCAGTTTTGAAAACAGCGATACCAGATAGCTACAAGCGTTGATGCAACCACGCCTCACAATTTTTGTCAAGTACTCGTAAAGTCATGATATCCGTTTGCTTTAGCAAGTGCTCTGTGTCCTTGTGACTACGACATTCAGTTGTTCCCATCATAGTCATCCGTTCTGCATCAGCCAGGATCGTGCAACCAAAATAGGCATGGTGTTATAGGGTAGGGGCCCAATGAGTTTGGTGGTTCAGTATAGCCATGTGTGATTCTGAGAGGGATATAAATATTATCACTTTGCTACCTGCGCATCTGTGGATGTCTAGGTGTCCCGCATTGAAATGTATGATAATAGATAAAGGCACTCACGCTGAATACCTAGAAAAAATCGCTATTAAATTGAAAACAGGAGAGTCAGGCCATAGGGGATGAACCACCCTAATTGAATAGGTAGTAGTCTTAATGCCAAGTATGCAGATTTGTCAGTGGCCGCTGAGGATGCCCCAAGCAATATCAGTTATCCGACATAAGAGACTCTCCTCATGCAATATTCGCCATAGCATGATCTATTAAATTTAGATTCAGCTCAGAGCTCAAGGCTTGAGGTTTTATAATCACTCGGACGAGCTGCGAGTAAGGTTTAATATCCCCAGACAGTTTGGGAATTTTGGCCAAAGAGGTTTCATGCTGTTATTGGAGATCTGGCCCCTCAGGTCCATTGAGTAGAAGCTATAGAGTTGCAGTAGCAAGCTCATTTAACAGGTTTTTTTTATGGAGGATGCAAGGATTTGGTAGGTATCTACTGTTGGCTGAGTGGCTGCGAATCATGATCGCGAACTTGGTACGCATCAGGTGAGAAAGACCAGTAGGATATTGAGTTTTAATTGCTTGATAATAAATCAATGATTAGAATAATCACAATAAATTAATTTAATCGTTGATCAGTGAAATCAAAATGGGAATCCCAGAGCCAGTTCATTTGAATGGATCAATTCTGATGATAGCGAGAAGAGGTTTAAGCTACCATTACTGAGATGTCTGTAATACTTGGAATTTGATTCGAAAGAAAGAAAAAAAGTACAGTTTACTTGAAATCAGTTATTTACAAACCCAATGTATGACAGTGTTTTGTCAAAAGGTAGTAATATTGGCCTGTTACTTGGAATTGAATGTTCTCCAACGGTCCGTCTAAATACAGAGTATCCTAAAGCAGTTGCAGCTAGCCAAGGCTGCTGTTGAGTCTAAATTGGTGACGCTTTTTTTTTGGGTAGTTACGCAAGACTATGATAATGTCTTGAAGCACATAACTGAAAAAAAAACAATGCCTGATGCAATGTTAATCTGCCAGTTAACCGTTATTTTACTGGGTATACATTCGGTTTTTTTGAGATCAACAGCCTGGTAGGTGAAGTTTTTATTTTATTGAGAAAAGAAGGAATTGTTTTTATTCCAATTTAAGCCTCCAACCATTATTTGTGGTTTTCAGCCGTCATGACGTAGTGGCTGCTTTGACAACAGAGATGATATACCAATGGTATTTTATTTTTTCTAGAAACAAGGCATATATTGACTCCCGGTATTATATTTGAAAAAAAAAAAAAAAAAAAAAAACAGTGCATGGTGAAATGTAGTGACACTGAAAGCAAAAAGAAGTCATCTTGGTTAGCAATGTTCTATGGCAGCTTGACTTGAAATCTATGTGTGATCCTTTATGGTATGCTTCAACGTAGTTAAAGAATTCTAACTGAACTGCCAGTGTTAGGATATAGAAATATTATGCGCGGTATTTTCTATTCCATGTACTACAATTACACGCCCAAGTATCCTTTTTTTTTTTTTTAACAGAGCTCCCCAATCGGAATATAAGCGGAATCTTCATAGTTTCCAACTGCTAGAGTGCAAGCAGATATAGCCGTTGGGAGTAGCATTCATTAAGCTTGAGATAGTACTTACGGCTGACTCATGTCCCATCTTATACCGCCACCTTTCCTAATAAAAAATAATATGTAATAAGATTGTAAAATCATAAATTTTTTATTTGCAATTGGTCTATCAATTTATGGTAATTATTGAGTGACAAATTCAGACAGTGACGCTTCTTTAAATCCACTTGTTCACGTGCCTGTAGTTTACCATCATCAAACTGCCAAAACTTGCAAATATGTAATAATAAAAATTCATAATTTCTGTAATTGTCAGAATGACTATCAAATTTTTCTTTGTAATTATATGATAGTTGTTCATTTACAAGCATTACTATCTGGCTTAATTCTTAATTGCATCTTTAAGGTCTCCATCTAATGATATTAAACAAAAACTTGTAGCGCAACCTCTGAATAACCATATATATTTATATCACCAGAAACGCACCAATTAACGCACGTGATAGATTTATAAAGTATTAATTTTCATCTGGAGCCCCTGAGACTTTTGGAGTCTATGAACTGCCTAACAACTCCTGATTCTTGGTCTTCTCGCAGTTCGTTGCAGTTCACCAGTCTTTCTGGGTATGAAGACTGGCCAAATAGTGAACATGACACGTTGATTACCTAACAATTATTAAGTTCCAATGGAAAGTCTTTGAGCTTCCATGGTACGTTGCTGTGGTAACCGTTGCTTTGAAACGGTGCGAAAACTTTGAGATCCAAAAACTATTACATAAGCCATTTGAAGTTTTTTTTTTTTTTCAATTTTTTTTTCTTCTTTTTCACCTTCGTATCTTTTTTCTTTGATTCCACATCCTCCATAATATACACATAAACAATGGCTGAACAACAACAGGTCCCTACTTTCAAGCTCGTCCTCGTCGGTGATGGTGGTACTGGTAAGGTAAGTCGCATATAACTTTTTTGTGGTGTCTCTCTTTTTTACTTTTTGTTTTACTTCTTGCATGGAATAGCAAGGCAGCAGCGTGCGGCAACAGCTCATTGAGATCATTGTTGCTGATCCCAGCCTGCTGCTCTACCGTCATCATTCATGGCATCCAGTTTCCCTTGCACAGTAATTAAATTGTGCGCGTGCTGTGCTGGGGTTTCTATTATTTCATGCTATTTGGCCTTGCGCTCACTAAATAACACAGAATCTTTGTACTAACACCCGATTCTTATACAGACTACTTTCGTCAAGCGCCATTTGACTGGTGAATTCGAGAAGAAGTACATTGCTACCCAGGGTGTCCAAGTTCACCCCCTCGGCTTCTTCACCAACTTTGGTGAGATCAAATTCGAGGTCTGGGACACTGCTGGTCAGGAGAAGTTCGGCGGTCTCCGTGACGGTTACTACATCAACGGCCAGTGCGGTATCATCATGTTTGATGTTACCTCCCGTATCACTTACAAGAACGTTCCCAACTGGCACCGTGATCTTGTTCGTGTTTGCGAGAACATCCCCGTCGTTCTTTGCGGTAACAAGGTTGATGTTAAGGAGCGTAAGGTCAAGGCCAAGGCCATCACTTTCCACAGAAAGAAGAACCTCCAGTACTACGACATCTCTGCCAAGTCTAACTACAACTTTGAGAAGCCCTTCCTCTGGCTTGCCAGAAAGCTCGTCGGCAACCCTGCCCTCGAGTTCGTCGCCTCTCCCGCCCTTGCTCCTCCTGAGGTCCAGGTTGACGAGGCTCTTATGGCCAAGTACCAGGACGAGATGAACGAGGCTACTGCCCTTCCTCTTCCTGATGAGGATGATGCTGATTTGTAAAAGTTTTATGTTCATTTATTTAATTATTCTAGTGTGTTTCTGCAAAATCGATTTGTACTCTGATTATCTTTTAATTATTATTATTATTATTACTATTATTTTGGCTTGTCTTTCGGCTTGTTTGAGTTCCGAAAGCATCTAGCCCCGTTGCGCGACCTTGTGAAATTTAGTCACATGACTTGCTGTCCTGAGAAAGGTGGCCTTTAGTTTTGGCCATTCGGCTGCGAGCTCTTCTCTTCCATTACTTTCCTTCCTCATTGACGACCACTCATTCTGTACTACCAGTTCTAAATGTTTTCCCGGATCTCGCAGCTGGGAAAGAATTTTACTGAGGAGCTTGAGGCTGTTGTTAACCGGCCCAATTCCGCTAACAGTGGCAACGGTAGCCCTCAACAGGAAAGCGCCTCGATGACCTCAGCTTTCCAGACGCTCAAGTCAAACGCGAAATTGTTGAGCTCAGATACTCCAGAACCCGGTGCGCTGGAGGTTGTATTTGACAGCAATCAAGATACTCCCCCCAAGTCCGACAAAACTGAGGGCAATGACAGCGACAGCAAGACAGAGAAATCAGATGCAAAGGAGGCGGCGGATACTTCCCAGTCCGAGCCTGTGAAAAGTGCCTCTCCTGCACCAGATTCTAAAGCAGGTACAGAGACCATGGCACTTCCCAAGGATATTACTTCAAAGCTGCGCAAGTTTAAGAAGTACGAGGAAAAGTATCCAGGTAAGTACAGTTTTTTCCCCTCCACGCTAAATTGAGATGTAGTCTAACAGTAAGCGTTCTAGAACTACTCAAGGCTTACAGACTTGAAAAGAAAAAAGGAGATTTGATTAAGGTATTTGAGCGCGTGCTGCGCGAATATACACCTTGCACTTCTATTTCGGAATCCGAGACGCTAGTTGAGTACTTGCAAAACCTGACGCTGAAGAGTTCGATGCAGAATGAAGAGCTGCGGCGATTGACAGACGAGGCCAAGAAGGCGAAAGAGACGCACTCAACTGCTTTGAAGGACGCTGAAAAGAACTCTGCTAAGGACCTGGAGGAGAGCAAACTCCTTGTTACCAAGCTTGAATCAAAGGTTGCCTATCTTCAAGAAAAACTCAAGGCGAAGGAGTCTGTAGACACCTCTGAGCCCGAAGGCGGTAATGATGCTCTGGTTAAAGAGAAAGAGGCACTTGAGCAAAAGGTTGCAGATCTCGAGATTGAACACAACAAGAATATCGAAAACGCCAAGAAGGAAACAGCCGAGCTCCAGGAAAAGTATGACACTCTGCTACAAACTTCCGAGCAGGCCGAAAGTAAGATCAAAGAGCTTGAAAGCGCCAAAGACGATCCACAGACCCAGCTGAAGGCCGACCTTGCTGAAGTAAAGACTAAGTACGAGGATTTGCTCAAGACAACCGACGTAGAACAATCAAAGTTGAAGGAAGCTGAAGCCAAGTACGCCAAGCTGGCCGAACAGTCAGAGCAGGAAAAGAATGCTTATAACGATCTGTTGAAGACTTCTGAAAAGAACAAAAAGGATCTGGAGGATGCTGTTTCCAAGCGCGATGAGGTTCTCAAGATTGTGGAGGCCAGCAAGAACGATCTGAAAAACGCTGAGTTGAAACTAAAGGAGAACGAATCCAAGGTTAAGGAGTGGAAGGCTAAGCATAGCGATAAAGAGACTGAGCTAACTGATGCTTTAAGCAAGCTTAGTGCAAGCGAGTCTAAGGTTGAGGAGCTTACTGCGACAATCAAAACTAAAGAAAGTGAATTACAAGCCCAGACTGCTGAGATTGACGAACTGAGATCTAAGCTTGATAAGTCCTTTTCTGAGCAAAAGACTCACAAAAAAACTTTGCAGGCTTTGAAAAATGACAGTGCGAAAGTGGAGGAGGATTTAAAAAAGCTGGTTGCTGATACGAAGACCCAGCTGGAAGAGTCCCGAGCGAGTCAGAAAGAAACTGAGGCAAAAATAGCCGTACTTGAGAAGCAATTGGAAGAGTCCAAGACTACCACGCAGAAACAGACTGATACAAATGATTCAGAATCGCAAAAAGCTGTCAACACACCTGTTGCGTCATCGCCTGGACCGTCTTCGGCTTCCACCCAACCCAAATCCCCATCAGCTCCCCTTAGCAAGAGCCAGAAGAAGAGAAATAAAAAGAAGGCTGCTGCGGCTGCTGCTGTCAAGACCACTGAACAAACGGAGCCTGTTGATAGCCATACATCTACTCCTTCTACTCCGACAACTTCTTCAGCAGAAGTTTTAGCTCTGAAAGAAGAGAACGCTTCTCTTCAGAAGCATGTCGATCTTAATGGTAAAGAGATTAGCTCCTTAGAGAGCAAAATCAAAAGTCAAGATGCTGATCTTGATACATTCAGAACCGACATCACGGCTAAGGACGAGCAACTTTTAGAACTCAAGTCTCAAATCGCTGTCAAAGACGAGGAAATCACTGAACTTCAGTCTAAACTTAAGGCCAGTGAGGGCAAGAGTGACGACCTGCAAAACAAGCTCACTACTGAAGAAGAGGAAATTCAGTCTTTGCGTGAAATGCTGAAGGAGGTCGGTAATGAGCTTGTCATTGCCAAGGACACAATCAAGAATCTGGATGGCAAGTCTGGTGACGAGACCAAGGCACTTCAGAAAAACATTACAGACCTGCAGGAAAGTCTTGAAAAGGAAAACGCAAAGGTGATTGAGCTTGAGAAATCTATTGCTGATTTGAAGAACGCCAAGAGCACGCTCGAAAAGGATCTCAAGGAAAAGATTGATAGCGCCGATGCTTCAGAAAAGAAACTCACTAAGACGGAGAAGCGACTGACTGCTCTGCAAGCCGCTAATGCTAAGTTTGAGGAGCAGATCAAAGATCAGGCCGACAAACTGAAGGCATCTGAGGTCTCTACCAAGGATCTTGAAGCAGTCAAATCCAAACTTTCTAATAGTGAAAAGGATCTTTCTGTGCTGAAGACCAAGCTACAGGCTGTTGAGCAGGATGCGCAGGCTCTCAAGGCCAAGCTGGCCGAAAGTGAGAAGGCAAGCAAAAAGGCTGTCAGCGACATTGAGTCTACGCTCAGTGCTGCCGAGAAGGAGGCCCGTGCGAACCTGGCACTGGCACAGGAACGATTTAAGGACATTTCTGTGCTTAATGATAAGATTTCTAAGCACGAGTCAACCATAAAGTCACTTAACGCCAAATTAGAAGGCTACAACTCGACCAAGGATCAGCTTGAACAGCGCAATGCCGAGGTCAAACGCCTGCAAGCAACCGAGAAAGATCTCAGAGTAGAGGTTGCCAGCCTGGCTTCCATTGCTTCTGAAAAGGAAGACAAGATTAACAATCTCCAGGAAGAGCTTGACGATGTCAAGGATGCTCAGCGCAAGACTGAAAGCCGACTTGTGACTCTGCGACAAAACCTGCAAAGACTGGAAGGTGAACGACGGACATTGATTGACCGCGAGGCCAGCACGAAGCAACAGGCTGACCGTCTGCAGCGGGACCTTGATGTTCAAGTGTCGCACCGCGCGGCATGGGAATCAGAACGCAGCAAGCTTGTTGCTGAACTGGGTCAACTGCGTGGATCGGTGGACGCCTATGAGTCGCAACAATCAAGCTCCAGCTCGGCGCTGGAGGCCGCGCGCAAGCAAGTCGAGGAGCTGTCAATGCGGCTAATGGCGACAACAGCACGCTGCGAGACCCTGGAGACCGAGTTGTCCGACAACCATAAGCATTTGCAGGAGCGGATCCGCGAGGCTAGCACGATGCGCAGACTCCTCACCGACACAGAGGGCTCGCAGGATGTCAAGTTCAAGGAGGTGAGTGAGAAACTAGCGGCCATGACGGAGGAGCGCGATCAGCTCGAGGCTGAGGCGGCCCAGCTTGTCAAGCGCCGCAACCGCGAGCTGGACGGACTTAAGGCGCGCATCCGCGAGCTGGAGGAATCACTTGACATTGTGCAACAGGAGAAGAGCCGTTACCACAAGGATATCAGCGAACTCCGCAGCTCTCGCTCCCACGCCGACGAGAAGCTTGCTGCTGCCGAGCAAGAGGCCGAGGAGGCACGCGAGGTTGTGACCCAACTCAAAGAAAACCTGTCGCGCACAGAGGCCGCGCTGAAGCAGTCAACAAGAACGATTGCGTCACTTAAAAAGGTTGTGGAGGAAAGCCAGTCCCGCGTCGACAAGCTTTACTTGAACCAGACCACCCTCAACAATGACATCAAGGCACTGCAAGCAGAGAAGGCCAAGCTGAAGCAGCAGCTAGACGCCAGCGGCGGCGCTGGAGCCCAAAGTGGTCGCAGCTCGCCAGCGCCATTGAGCTCGCCATCGTCGCCAGCCAGGACGGATTCCGCCAACTCGGCCAGCGCCCCAAATATCCCCTACATTCGTAACGTTTTGTTGGGATTCCTGGAGCATAAGGAGCAACGGCAAATGCTCATGCCCGTAGTCAAAACGGTGCTAGGGTTCCAGGTTGAGGATGAGAAAAGGCTGTGGGCGGCTCTGGGCAAGTAGAAGTAAAAGAGATGTGTGTTATTACAGGAAAATATATGTTAGTTACGTTACAAGTTTTAATTTACAATTTTTTTTTTTTTTTTTTTTTTTTGCCAGAGTAATTGGAACTAGACGACAGATTGTATGGGTTTATTCATGAAATTTAGATTGTCTTAACGCAAATACAAATTTATTGTGGGGGATATTTTTAATCCGTATACACACAACTACGGGTTCAACTTATTTAACAGTTACACCCACTTACTGGTACCAGGCAGCATTAAAGCACTCAGCAATTGTCAACTGGGGACCCAATAGCCTAGCTACCTCGATACCTACACTGACCACGTCCTCAGTCGAGTCATGCTCTAGCATAATACCATGGACTTCTCTTGTAATCGGGTCCGTCTCCGAGAGCCATCCGCGCACGTTATCCAATACTTGCTTAGGAGTCTTCTGGCCATCATTGACTCTCCAGTCAAATGTATCTCTGTTCCAGTAGACACCAATAAGACCAAATTGGCGCGTAATGGCTCGTACGCGATTGTCTGTTGCACCGTATGGTGGACGGAAGTAGAGGGGGATAACGCCGGCCGTTGCGTTCATGGCCCAAATGGACCACTGAATTTGGGCGGCTACTTGCTCATTAGAAAGTCCTGCGAGGTTCCCATGGCTCCAAGTGTGAGATGCGAGCAAGTGGCCCCGCGCGTGCTGCAGTCGGAATGTCTCCGGAAAGCGTACCACGTTAATTCCTTGGGTGAAAAATGTTGTTCTGCCAGGTAATGCTTCAAGCAGCCGTACGGTAGCAGGACCAGGGCCATCATCAAACGTTTGCGTGAGGTTGTGACATGTCACAACCTCGTCCGGGGCAATGCACTTTGTGCAGTCAAATGCACAGTGTCTGTTGTCGACACCAGCACAGGCGCCAAGCTCACGAAGCGGTACCTCGGGTAAGTTTTTAAGGTTAATGTGCGCTTGCGGGATATACGGTGGGTTCTGCCCGGGCCAAGTATGCAAACCCGTGAGGTCAGTTAGCCATTGCGGAAAGGGTTGGGGGGCCTGGATTGTAGGTGGGAGGGGCGGCATGACCGGAGACTTATCCTCAAAGACAATCTGGTTCTCCTGGTTATTGTGCCAACGGGACCCGTCGTCCGAGTCATCACCATTGTCGCAGTCATCATCATCATCATCATTCTCGTCTCCAGCGTTGTAAATGACCTCGTACTTGGAGGCTATGGCAGAGCTAATAGAAAGAGTTGTGCTGGGGGCAGTGCTGGTGTCTGCTGCATAAACTATAGGGACGGCCAGAGCTGCAAGTATGACAGCAATTGTAACTCGGTTTAGCCGTTTGAAAGTGAACATATCTAACAGCAGTCAATATCAACTATCAATAGTCCGTGGCAGCGTTCACAGGAGCTAATAAAGTCACTTACTAGTGATGATATTAATAAAAAAGAAAGGGCTTTTTGACTGCTAACTACAAGTAAATAAAAACAGAGAAAGAGAGGTGGACAGGCATATGGACTTATATGCTGCTTGGATATCACAAAGTCCATGTGCTGTCAATGGACCAGACATTACTTCAGTTAATTGCATGAATTGCAACAACAAGGAGCATATTGCTTGTCTTTTTCTGAGTCGAAACAAGCGCAATGTGTGATCACAATATGACACCACCATCAGTGACCCATACTCACCAGGTATTGTCTGGCTGGCCCTGCGCTTTGTTTGTCGCACGATTACTATACAATGAACCCTACAGTTCCTTGGTCCAACTGCCTACTTTGACATAAGAACTTTTGGTGAATGGATATAGTACACGATAACAGCTAATGTATTTTAATTGAACAATTTACGACATTTTTTATACTAGCACGGTGTGCTCCAGCTTGCTTTTTAGTGCGTCAACCTCTTTTTCCCTTTCTGTAACTGTGAGACATGTTAGTGAGGGTTAAATAACGAGAGCCTAGCTCACGCCGTGAATAATCATATGTAAATAAGACTTACGCTTTTGCGACAGCTCTGCTAGTCTCTTCTTGAGGGTCTCATTCTCACGCTTCAGGCTCGCCAGCATGGGGTCGTCGCCGCTGCTGGAGCCAAAGCTTGCACGGGTGGAGCGCTGGGCAACCAGTGGCGACGGGGGGATTAACATTGTGCCTGCGGTGTGCACATCCTCTGTGTCAGAAGATGAGTAAACCGACCGTGTTGATGGACGCCGCGAGATGGATGACGTAGATGACGTCGATTGTGACCTACTGCGAGCTTTTTCGCCCTTGAGAACCGAGATCTCACGCTGCAGCTGTAAAATAAGAATGTTAGATGAATCACACTACCATACAGCGGGTCAATTGCCTGAATGTAGAGCGCAAATTGGCTCAATGTGTATACTTACTTTGTTGACAATTGCTTCCTGTTCACGTTCCAAGGAGTCGTATATTTCAATAGAGTTTGGGGCAGTTGGGAAGCGAGCGGGGCCAGAGTCTGAAAAGCCTGGCGCTGCGTCAGACCATGAGCTTATCGAGCTGCCGGATTCACGGCGGTCATGACGGTGATGGTAATGTTGGCCAGTGCTGTGGCGGGAGTGGCGTTGTGCTGAGCTATCTCGCGCATTGCTGTCTGTAGAAACGGCCGACTGTGCTGGTGTTGTCAGGGGGTCAGGGTCTGTGTTTTTGCTCTTGGCAGGGAGGGCAGTGGGAGACGAGCACTGGCGCCCGAGGGGCTGCTGTTTGTTAGGCACTGGTGGAACAGGCCGTGCGACGTCATTGAGTGAAGACGAGCGAGAGCTGTCCCTACGATGCTTGGATTTCTCGTCAATGCTGGCTCTGGGCGGGGTTGGTTCCATTGTGTGAAAGGGGCGAATGCAGGAAATGTGACTAGAAAAACGTGGGAATGGGCCGAAGCAAAGGTTCAAAGACAGTTAAAAGACAAAGGCTCAGGACTGCGGGCTAACAAGGAAAACAGAAAGAGAAGTAGCAGTTAAAAGAAATAAAAAAGGAAAAGGAACAGGAAGAAGAAGAGAAGTTCAGGTTTCATGCAAAAAACTCAAAATCTCGCAGTCTCTTTTGCACGCTACGCTGTTTTCCGTCGAGGCCCAAATGGACTGGTCTTTATATCTTGCTGAAAGATCATCAACCCCAGAGCAGAAAAAATAGATAACATGGCGTCGTATTACTCATTACTTAACATCAAAATGCATCTTTGTCCCAGTCAAACGCGGATAGCCGCTCTTTTCCCGGCGTGCCCGCCGGCGTTTTAGGTGCCTTCTCCTTCACACTTGCTAGGGCCGCTGCCGGCGTGATGCCGCCGTCAAGCTTCCGCACCGCCTCTTGCCGCCACTTCAAATACGCCGGGTCATCAAAACTATCCTCCTCAGATACTGTGGTGGCGATGCTCACTACCGAGCGGCTCATCACTGATTGATTGCTGGCCCGCGAAGAGCCAGATGATTCCATACTGTTTGCCGCTTGTGTTACATCACTTTCCCGTTCGGGATTGCTTGCCTCCTTCGGCGGCGCCTTTTGTTGCATTGACTTTTGTTTCGACGGCGATGATGGAGCTGCATCGTAGATCGTTTGGTTCGTTGGGTGAGCAAATGTGCCGCTCATAAAGTTGGGGATGTCGCCGAGATCTCTCAGCACCTGTTTGTACTTTTGCTCGTTTTCTTGCTGGTGTGTGCGTTTTGATAGCGGGGTGTCGAGATATGCCGGCCGCTGTGAGCGCATACGCGGTACGCTCATGGGTGTTCGTGCCATTGTACGCTTTTTACCAAGAGGCGAGGTGCCTGGCCGTTTTTGCACTGACGATGGCGGAAGGCCATGTGAACGTGGAGAGGTGAATAGATGGTGCTTTGTGGGAGATCTGATTCGAGGTGTCAATGCCATGTGTATTCTGTCATTGTTATTTTTATTACTATTGCGTAGCGAGTCTGGCAATGTCGAGATTGGCTTCCGCACCGACCGTTTAGCATCGATTTTGGCCAGCTCTGCGTTAAGTGTGTCGTTGAAGCTCTCGCCGTAGATCAAAAACGGTTGGCCAGTCTGGCGTTCCCATTCCTCCAAGCCACGCTTCAAGTCGCGCAGAACGGCCGGTTTGTGCTTGGCCAACCGCTTACGCATCTTTTCCTCTCGAAGCAGTCGCGTCGGGTCGCGTTTTCCGCCACCACCACGTTGCAGCAGTCGTGATGCATCCTGAGTCGAGACCTCCAGCTGGCGTTCATCTTCTTGGAGTTCATGAAATTGCTCAATCAGTCTAAGTATTGGCCGCCGTTCCTCTAAAAGAGCCTCTAACCTTGTAATCTCGGCTTCATGCGCTTCGAGTGACGCGTCGGTAAAGATGTCTGCGTATGCTGGTGTAAAGGCGGCTTTTTCTTCTTCTGAAAAGTAATGTCGCTTCCACAGTACTTTTAGCTGCTCACGCGCATCATTGACAAACAAGTTAATGTGTTGACGCTTTTCGGCCTGCAGCCGAGCGTTCTCCGCCTCGTAGGCTTCAATCACAGACAAACTCAACCCACGGTTGTTGGCCTGAAACTCTCTCACGTAGACCTTGTCCTCAGACAATTTGTCCCACATCATGGAAACCTTACGAATAAGATAGCTGAGACGCTCTTCTCTATGAGTTTTTTCATTTGATAGTGCCTCGCGGATAGATTCAAGGCGGTCAAGATCACTCAGCTTGTAGCCAATGAGTTCAGGCTGTGTTTTGTAATTCTCCAAGATCACCGTGTCGAGTGACTCCTGCGGCGTGCCCAGGTCAGCCCACAGCGCTACAATATCGTTTGAGATGATCGAAACCTGGGAGATTCGAGTTTGCATCTCTTTGCGCCAGCGCTGGATTTCTTTTTCTAGTTGTGACAAGTACTTCATTGACAGGTCAAGATCATCGTTGCTAGAGGGCGGCTTCAGTTCCGGAGAAACTTCTAGACCGTCCATGCTTTCCGAAAGCCCATTAAGCTGCGCCAATAGTTCGTTTGCGCGATTGGAACGCTCGAGGTAGATTGCTTCGAGCTCGGTGAATGCGCCCACTAATTGCCGCTCAATGTCTCGATAGGGAGGCTTGATCTCAACCTCTAGCAGCTCTATCATCGAGCCCAGTACTGCTGTGACGTCGACATCCTTGAGCGCAGTGGACATGTCGTGGAGGTTTCGCTGAATCTCCTTGCAGCGCTGGCAGAGCTCGTCTCTCTCCTGACGCACCTGCTCAACGTGGTTTTCAAGCGCGGAGGAGATAACAGAGTAAACATCCTTTTCACGCACATCCCGCTCATCAGGTGGAATGCCCAGTTCGTCATACAGGCCCTGGAGCTGGGCGTTGATGGACTCGAGCTGAGAACTAATGTAAGAGACTCTTCGTTTCGGGGTTTCCTCTGGCATATTTCTTTTTTTCTGACAAGTTTATGGTGTCTAACGACAGAAGTTCTATAAAGCCATGGGGGGTGTCACTAGTACTCGATTCAACAGAAGTGTATGGCAGGGGGCGTAACAGATGGATTACGGGATAGATGGTCCTAGCGAATCGTCGAGGCTGTCAGTTGTGGGCAGGGTTGATATTGTTGCTACTGGCTCTTTGGTCACATCTCTGATGTTGTCGTTGGTGCGTTGGGAGGTAAACAAAAAGATTCAGGGCAAGGGCAAAATTACCTCAAAAATGGTTGTCACGGCAACGAACCTAATATTTAAATTTTAATATCTAACTCCCAACTCTCATAGTGCAAGACTTATTTAGTGGTCTCTCTACCACCATACCCCATGGTTTCTCGTCTATCTAAATCATTATCCACCCGGCGGCAATCTGTTTTGTCCAAGACTTCACTCATTATTAGATCTGACTCACCACCCTTTGAAAGAGTCAATTCATACGGAACAGTTTATTGCTACCATAGAGACTTTAGTTCCGAAAGTATAAAAACAACTGACTTTCACCTCGTCTTCTGCGGTGACTTCCAATTACGCCTACTCTGCACTTTTAAACTTCACCATGGATAACGCCTGGACTGACAATAACGACTTATACTTCCTCGATGGTACAGAGGACTTTTTCAAGGACTGGGCTCCATCTTCTGAAAACTCGAATCCTGTGCCTGCATTTAAGTACGAGCGCTCTAAAGAGCTATCGGGCTTTATCTCCACTGAGGTCATCCCAGATGTGGCATTTGAGATTCTCAGTACTATCCGCTACGAACCAACTCTTGCTGGAACCGGGGCGCTGCAAGCAGCTCGCGATGCTGGTGAAGACGTCCCTGATGCGTGCTTTTTCTTGCTTCCTGCGCACTATCAACGTTTGCAATACGCTATTGATTTCTTTCACTGGGACGTTGAGCTACCCTACGATCATTTTGTGGGCGAGCTGCGCGCGGCGCTACGCGTGCTTGACCAATCCAAGTCCTACAAGCTGCGCGCGCTAGTATCTAAAAATGGAGAGTTTACGGTTGAGGCCACTGAGGTTGCCCCACGCAAAAACCTGTTTTCAGGACTACTGCGCACCCAGGAGGCTGACGACCCGCAGTACACTGTGTACGTGGACTCCGAGAGTATCATGGTTGGTCCTTTCACATCTTTCAAGACAACTAATCGGGCAGTCTACAGCAAATCGCGTGAGCGCTCGTTGCGTGCTGACGGTCCTGAACTGCAAGAGGTACTGTTGTACAACCCTCGCGACGAAATCACTGAGGGCAGCATAACCAACATTGCGCTTTTCCGCGACGGTGGCTGGAAGACTCCACCTTTGGGAGTAGGCTGCTTGTGTGGTGTTACGCGCAACCATCTGCTTTCTACTAAGATTGTGCAGGAGGCAACTATTGATCGCAAGTCGCTGCAGCATGGTGAGCCAGTTTTGATTTTCAATGGTATTATTGGCGTGTGCCGGGGAACTCTAGTATTGGAATGATGAACATGTACTTTTTGTTGCTAAATCTTGACTGCAGTTTCACATATCAAACTTTCAATTAGAATATTATATATATTATACTTGATTTTGGTAATTAAATTTTAATTAAATTTTAATGGGCTTAAGTTGATTGCCATGCAAGGGCTGATAGTTTAGTTTAAGAACTTGGAGATTTCAAGTGAATAGCAAATGAAGCACATGTGAATAACTTGCAAAGACAAATCCTTTTTTTTAAGAGCTTTTATATTATTGAGACCAGATTTCTCGTACTTTTTTTTTAAAAAAAAACAATAGTGATTTTTAATATTTTGTTTTTATAATATATTTTGCAACTCTTTGGTGCACAATGAACTGATTACCTATCTAATGACCAACTTTTGAAAACGAAAATAAAAATTGAAGAACACAGTCAATAATTATAGCCGCCAAGATAACTCACTTTCTATAAAGCTTGCTTCAAAATGTCATACTTGAAGTTTAAATAAAAGTTATTGTGTACTATAGTTCACTAGTTAGTTTTATCAACTATTTTTAGGAACTGTAGTTTGATTTCCCATTAGATAAGGTCTCATCATAAAATTATACGTTAAGTTTAGTTCAAAATGCTCGTAAAAGAATTGCACAAAGGCCTTATATGAACATAAGAGTCAATAAACCATCGTTTCAATCATTACATGGTTTGGGATTATGACCAAAAGTATGCTTTCAACTATTGAAAAGCTGGGAAAAGAGAACTGTTTTTCAGATCCTACGACTTATGCTGCAAATTAGTATATTCTTTATTACTGATTATGAGCCAAGCCTATACAATCAAAACTAAATGAAATGAACAAGATGGCAATAATGTGAATCTGTTTCCATTAACTTATAAAGTAGGAAAGCTCGGGGTTGTACACCAGGATATCCCTCGTCAAATTATGAAGCATCTCTATATACTGTGTCTGTGTAACCAATATTTGAATATGCAGACTGACCCCTCAACACATGAAGTTATTCATAGAGAATTTTCCATCTAATATCTGAGCTTATAATACACACTGTCAATACAAAGTATACTGTTCTAAACAATACCAATGCTTGTGTGTGCCAAATTTAGTAAGATGAAATTGATCGTCAAGCTTGACGTTCATAATCTGGTCAAACTTTTAAAAATGGTCAATGATACTTCGCTTTGAAAACTTTTCATTAGGAATATTTTCAATAAAAAGTCTCTTATTGACAAATTCATAGTAAACTTGAGTTGTTGTGACCCTCAAAGAGCCTTGTATTATCGGCATCAGTGTCAAGCATCTGGAGCGCTTTGTGGATCCATTGTGTAAAACAGTAGATAATCTTAATGTCAAGCTGCGTCAACATGAGAAAATGAAATTAGAAACACAATAGGAGACTACAAATAGTTCAAAACAATTGTAACTAATGGTAGCGATAAGAGAGCATTGGCCATACTCACGATGTCCTCGGTTAATGAATGACACCCATTTCTAAGACACAAAAAATACAAGGTTTTCAAAATGTAATATAACGTTTAGTCAAAGCTGATCAAACCAATGTAAAATATGACTAAGCTATCTATAATCATGAGAAGTTTAAACTGACTAATGATTATATTTGCACATCCTCCCGAATGACTATTTATTTCGGCTTTTCACGTTGTTTGAGTCTTCCACTAGATTCGCAGAACCAAATCAGATCACAATGGCATACGTCGCTACCGTCATCGCCCTCAACCAGGGACTTACTGATGCTTTCACAGAGAAGTTTGAGAACTTGCTCCGCTCGGAGGGTATTACCACCTTGCGTCTCGAGTACCTCAAGCCCGGTGCAGTTGTAGACTACTACCTTGATGTTGAGAGCATCCGATTCAACGAGATTAAAAACGCATTTTTTGAATTCAGCAACGCCCATGGCGTGGATATTGTCCTGCAAAAGGCTAATGACGACCGCAAAAACAAGGGCTTGTTTGTCTTTGATATGGACTCGACCTTGATCCAGCAAGAGGTCATTGATATGATCGCGGCCTACGCTAACGTTGAGCCTGAAGTCTCCAAGATCACCGAGGCTGCCATGAATGGCGAAATCGATTTTAACGAGTCCCTCAAGCAGCGTGTTGCTTTGCTTAAGGGCATTCCATCGACTGTGTTTGAGGATCTCAAGACCAAGATCACCTTCACTCCTGGTGCCCGCAATCTCACTCGCGTTCTGAGGTCACTGGGAGTCAAAACCGCCGTGCTTTCTGGTGGTTTTATCCCCCTTGCTAACTGGGTTAAGGGTGAGTTGGGCTTAGATTACGCTTATGCCAACAACCTCGAGCTTACCGAGGATGGCACTGAGCTGACTGGCCGCACTTATGGCACCGTTGTAAACAACGTGGTTAAGGGTGAGCTGTTGCAAGAAATTGCCCAAAAGGAGGGTGTTCCCCTTTCCAAGGTTGTTGCAGTTGGTGATGGCTCTAATGATCTCGTCATGATGGGTATTGCCGGTTTCGGAGTTGCATTCAATGCCAAACCCGTGGTGCAAAAGAAGGCTCCTTCACGGATCAATACTCCTTCTTTGGAGACGATCTTGTACATTCTGGGCTACAATGAGAAGGACCAAGAGAAGCTGCTGTCAGCTTGAATATTCATTCCGCACGAAGGCCTCTTGCATTTTTCTTCCTGACTTACACGAACATTACAGGCGCGTTATATATTTTTATATACAGGCGCATTAGAATACAAATTTAATAAGCACAGTATTATGTATCATTACTTAAAGAAGAGAATAAATAAAGGCGCGCGCAATACGCACCATAAGGATCTAAGTCAAAGTAGGGTGATATTAAGGGGCAGCAACGGTGCCTACGAGATGCGAGATGGAAATGCTGAGGGAAGGGTAATGCAGAAAAACAAGAAAAGCAATTTCTCTTGTTTGTTCATGGAAAAGTTTAGGAAAATCTGGTGATATCGGGCTCAGAATTAATACGGGGGCGCGGCTGCGCGTGCGTTAAAGTAGGCGTTTCTGGAATGCTAAGTGAGGACTTGTGCGCGTGATGAAAATGACTGCTGTCAGGCAATACTTGGTAAGGCTCAGGAAAGCTGACGCGGTCACTGTTAATGAGTATTCGGTCACAGATATTAGCCCGCTCGCTGATTTTGTTGCTACTATCATTCATGCGCTCAATACGAGAAAGCGATTTTGACTCCCAACCGTTTTGAAGTTTAATTTTAGCGTAGGTGAGACGGGTGCGCAGTGCAGACGCAATTTTGAGCGCTGATAAAGACGGAGTAGCTTTTGGCGAGGGGGGTTGGACTGCTGGCGTCACTGGAGATACCCCCTGATTTGTCATGGACGCAGGGACCACAGGGGAAGGAGGGCCAGATACAGGAGGTGGAGAGACCAACACGGGGCTATGTGGCGAGGGGTGACTCCAAAATTGCAGAAAACCACAGTGGTTATTGTGGCTATTGAGTGCATCGAGTTTTGAGAAGTCAGACTCGTCAAAGCGATCACTTGCTTGTAGTTTTGGGCTGGGTAGTGGAATCGGCTGGATCGTATATTGTTGCTGGCACTGCTGCTGGCACTGCTGCTGGTCATATTGAGAAGCAAGTGGTGAAGATGGTTGCGACAGGAGTGGTGGTGATTCGATCACATTGTTAACAACCTTTGATAGCTTTCGGGGTGTGTCGAGAAGGAAGTCTATAGAAATAGCTTTGCGCTTACGAGTTGGAGCAGAGCTGGTCACAGAGTTGCCGGCGCTCTTACTTGTCACAGGGCTTAGATTGCTACTGTTGAGCAGATATGCCAGGTCGTTAGGCTTCATGGTGTACCTGCTAGTATCAAAAACAAGAAGTGTGGCGGATGGACAGAAACTACTTGCGCGAAAGAGAGGAAAGATATTTATCTTAGCTCTGACTTTCTCCTGTATTTATATAAAACCCAGACAAGAGTGAAAGGCCTGCGCATATCTTCGAATCTTTTGGTCTATAAACATTTCTTTTTCCCGCCCCGGGGAACGTTTCACTTTTCCTGTTCTGGTTAGCACTGTGGGCGCGCACAAAAAAAGAAATCGAAAAACGCGTTTTAGGCACTGGTTTAACAGGGAAAAAAGGAAAAAGAAATGTAAATGAAGTTCCCCCTGCCGCATTGGTCAACAACAAACAGAATTTTTTTCGCGTTGGAGCGCAAAAGAAAAACAGGCAGAAATGGGAACCACACTGTTACATTCATAACTACAATGACGATAAGCAATCATCATATGAAGCCCTGGAGGTTTGCTCATCGCTCATGTCATTATCAGTCTGCTGATGTGCCATGCCGTGACACACGCATTGCGGCGTCTCAAACGTATCACTTTCGGCTCGCCCGAATAAGACACGTCTGTTGCCGTTTTTTTTTTCGGAAGCAGTCAACTACCGCTAATGATCGTGCGCCCTCCTGGAACCCCCTTTTCAAGACTCCTTTTTTTTCCCACTGAAATTCAAACACACCCGATGCAGCACTAATTCTTTTTTTTTTTTTCTTTTGTTGCGTTTTGCTTGTTTGGGACTATAGGGCTGGACGCGCAACAAGCGTTTCACAGATGAGACGACTCCTTAATGAAATTCACTTAGCATATATCAGAGCCCAATTGCCAAAAGAATGCCCAACGTATATGTAGGGGCGATGGCGCTAATTCTGCATCATGTTGCTCAATTGCTCACATCGGAAGAGTTTCGAACGCTACCTGGGGTCTCTGGTTTTCATTCTAGCCCTGCCAGATGTAGAGTGGTCTATGCCTGGCCAAAACCGCTGGTTAATAAAATCTATTTTCAGGCGTCATGGCGTCGGGGTTTGAGAATGAAAACTGACCTTGAAGAATTTTGCTGCACTTGGAATTCAGATTCTGTTTGTTTACTTATCTCCTGATTTATTAAATAAACAAACCGTTGAAACCTGAATAATAACAAGATATAATCCAGCATATAACACATGGAATTCAGAGTGTTGTAGCTCACTTCATTGTTAGTCAGTATTGATGTACTATCCTTTCTCTCAATACGTCGACAAATCAACCATATAGTCATTGGGTTTGATTTTAATTATTTTTTTTTTCAATTATTTTGTTCTTTTTTTTTATTTTGGGACTCATGTCGGTCGATGTGAGTTCGCCGTTCCAGGGGTAACAGCATATCACCGTCGTTTATCTGTTTTCAGATCTTATGCTGAGAGTTCAAACCAAAACAAGTCTTGGAAAAGCTTTGTTTGCATTCCGCCTTTTACTTGGAAAATATATGACTAATGCTATGTGGCAGACAGAGCCTTAACTTTTTCGCAAACCCATAACTATAGGCCATGCGATCAGCAAAAATTTATGAACATGAAACAGGTCACGCATGACTATGAGACTTGTCTCCTGATAGTAGTAATACTATTTCTAGTCTCAATAACGCAGGTTATCGACGCGAACAGACAATCTATGAATCAGCTCAATGTATCGGCCCCACATTTGAATAAACAGATATTTTAGCAATCAACTCTTATTCAAATGTCAATATCATATAACTGAAGCAAAACTATAACGTGTACCGCATTTCTATTTGCAGGTATTGAATAACCTCGGGTTTTGTTTTGAGTTTGCACCCTACGAACTCACATAGATCACTTGATCTTTAATAAATGCACTTGGACAGAAGTCACGAAAAGATCATTTTGTCTGTTCCTTTTTCAGGTAATTGTCAAACTCATGTTTGTCAGCCTTGCGAGAAAAGTTACAGACCAAGATGTATCATCCAACACTTGAGCGCATATCCAGACAGGTATCCACTGTTTGCATTCCTTCTTCATTACTTTGGAGTTAGCGCGACAAGGAGTCCTTCTTAATGTTCGACTTTTTGATACGCGACGAGCTCAGTGATGAATGGTCAGCAATCTGTTCTAGGCTCATATATTAACAACACAAAACCAAAAAAGAATATGGCATTTGAAAAAGGATATCAGTTAACTTTTCTTGGGTTAATTTCAAGATGAGACCAGTTGATAATTAGAAAATGAAATAATAAAAACTAAGTATTTGCAATCTTACCTTGTCAGTCTCATAGAGACAAATGTTTTTGGAATTCATATCTTCTTTATATGTCATTCTGTTTTAAATTTTTGTTTGTCACTGTTTGATGTAAGGGCAATAAACTTATTTTCAATCTAGAATCTGTTCTTTAATTTTTCCTCTCAGTTTCTGGATATACTCTGGCGGGCGACCAGCGACAAATAATTTAGCTCCCCTTACAATTCTTTCAACTACATTCGATACATATACCAGATATCATAAATGTTTTAAAGCTACTTTGGTGCTCTAAAATTGAAATTTGTTTTATAAATTCATAAAGCTCGCTGTATTTATTTAACATTGAGGTTCACACATATGGATTCCTCCTTTTTCCTTTCTTAAAATAAATTTGGATTTTCTCCCTTCTCCTGGTAATCTAATCTTGACATACAGTAAAAACCTGTTGATTAATTGGCGGTGATAGTTGTGATCTCAATGCTTTTTGGGGTGTTTGGTTTGTTATTTAACGAGTCTCCATAACAGAAAACAAATAAAAATACCCGTATAATCACAATGTAGCCCTGTAACTTTTCCAGATCCGCATATATACAGAGAAACCCATTTGAAATTGTCACAAGTTATAGAACTGTATGTCTTCTTTTTATATTCTTTTGTCAACTTTATTTTGCTGTTTAAATTGACAGAGAGCTATACATTATACTCTAAATCTTTAATCTTAAAGTTAATAAACCAAGTTTCAAGTACAAAGTAACATATAAACGGTACCTGAGTACTGGCTCCAACTTCTTGCACTGCATGTGCGAATTTCAAATTTCAACAACTGTCCCCATATGACAGCGAATGACAATATCTTTTTGTCTTATTTTTGGGTCTTTCTCTGTTCTTCTAACAGAATCCGCAAATCAATTGTAGTTTGAAACTATGAGCTTGATTTCATGAACTCAATAGTCATTGACATCCATTTCAACATCTGCAACAGAGAGGTAAGCACTTGAATTTAACCTGATTTCTGCAGAATTACTAAACTAGAATCATTCATTAGCACCGGATGCTTCATCATAACCAATACCTTACTTTCATTTGGTAACAGAGACATTCATATGCTGCGAGATGGTTCATAATGGCTCTTCATGCTTTACACCAGTGTGCTCATCAATAGATACTTTGCCTTACGAAATCCTAGCGCTAATCATCGATCAGGTACTAGCCGATATCGCACAGGACAACACAGCACCTTGGGTTGACACCATCTTTCTTTGGAATAGGAATGTATCTTTCTGCTCCCGCGGGTGGTCCACAGGGGTCAAAATCAACTTTGCTACTATTTTAATACTGCTCAAAGTCAACCATACTTTTCGGCGTGTTGTGCTTGACCGTATCTTTTCCTGTTTGTACTTCATGCCTTACGACGTCTACCGCCAGACTAATTATGCTACTTTCCCAACAGATGACTCTCCTTATGTTTTTGACTCTACCCAGCCTAGTTCTGCCTTTCAAGTTATTGCCGAGTGTTACGCTTCTAACCTGAAAATGAACGAAAGAATATTTCCTCATATCCAGAAACTATGGCTAAACGGGTTTAACGGCACAAACCCTATAGAGGGCATGCATCTCTTTGATGTTTTAATGAGAGGTGAAATACGAAATTTGACATCACTTCGTGTTGACATGGAACTTTTTGTAAGACTGACAGCTGTGTCCAGACCTTCAAGTCTGCTACAACAGATTACTCATTTTGTCGGTAATTCATTATCGTCAGACCAAATCGATTATCTCACTAATCTTGAGCGTTTGGAAATTGTTGGTGATGGTTCTATTCCGCCGTTTATTATTGAATTCCTTGCCCTTGGTAATCCTAATTGTTGGCTTCAGCATTCGCAGTTATATAAGCAGCAGTTTTTATATCGCTCTCTTGCAAAACTAATAGCCTTACAAACTACAAGTGTTAGTGTAACTGTATATGATTCTAACACTTCTTTCATCAATCTTGCTTCTTTAATTTGGGCTTTTGAACAGGAAAAGATTTTAGACTCGCTAAAAGGGCTTTACATAACTGCGAAAGCCCATCTATTAACCTCACGGTATCGTCTGCCAAGTGCAATTTTTGCTGATCAGTTGCGGAAACTAAATAAATTAGCAGTTTTTTCTCATCACGATTCCACGGATGCCGTTGGTATGAACTCAACTGCGATATCCGTCTTCACTCCAATCGGAAAAACCATTCAACATCTTCATTTTCTGAAGGAGGTCATTATCAATTTTAGCACTCCCAGGCCGTACATCCTAACACTTCCCAATGGAATTCAGCGATTGCACACAGACAATCAGTTTCTCTTTTCAGAAACTATCTATGGCTTTCATGGAAAGCTTGATCACATAGTCGAGCTACGCATCACCATGGCCAGATCTACTCAGGTATCTCTTAGCAATGATTTTCATGTTTTACATATGAAAAGCCTAAAAACACTGGCTATTGAAGGGGATTACATGGACGATTTAGAGATGGTAAAGATTTTCCTTTTGCAGAATAAGCATATCACAGCATTCTCAACTGATATGGTTCAACAAAAGAATTCAGTATTTAACACACTGCTTTTGCACCTTCCTCTAGTTGAATGCTTTAGGTTAAATCTTACTCCTAGTTTACAGAGTCAGCCATTTTTTCATGTTCCGAGTTCCGTAGCCCTTATTTTTCAGCATTTGAAACAACTTAAGGTCCTTTCAGTTACCATGCCATTTGAACATATCCTCTATATGTTAGGTGAGATTGTTCACAAGTACTCATTTGACACACCCCATTTGAAGCTCATCTACATTTATTATCACGGAAGTGATGTCACCAAGACTACTTTTGTTGAGATTGTTGATGTAGATACTGCGATAAAACTACCCGGAGGCATACTTGCAAGCCAATTTATATCCCATGAAAGAATAATTCCTGGTAGTACTTGCGGTAAAGAAGATAATTTTTTGAATGACCGCTTGATACTGAATGTGGTGAAGGCTCGCAAATTACTTTCAAGCTTTCTACTACCAAACCCTAGATAGATATATCAATAGAGAAATAGATCAGCTTATTTTGCTTGTATCAAATAGCTACAAGCAAAATTGCAAAAACAAAGTGACATACAGACGTGACGTTCAAAGCACTTGTTTGATACAGACAAGATAGTCAATATCGTTTGAATTCCAGCACTGTCACTTGGTCAAGCTATAATTAGGTGCCGCATCTAGTTAATAGAGTTACGTGCTGCTTTTAGGAGTTGTCGCTCAGCAATTACTACCGCTGCACCAATCACTGAAAGTCGGCCTTCATGCTCGATCCTACCGCAAATCCACATTTTGTGCGGAAATACCTAATATACAATGGTTTTATAGATAACAGTAAACGCAAGCCTAGAAAAACTTCAACGCCATAATTAATTATCATGAGTAAAAAGCAATTAAAAGTGAAAAAAAATTGATAATAATAATCTTTGTATTGGTCATACAAGCATAAGAGAGAAAGTTTCGCACACAAAAAGAGAATTCATGGAAAAAAAGTTCACACACAAATACGCTGATAAAGGTGATTTAGATGTTTCTTTGGGAGTACCTTCTCCTTTACCATTAGCATCCTTAGCTAGTTGGGGTCAAAACAGTCCCCATTATAATGTAGCAAACACATGAGATGGATAATCTTTACTTTTTCTTAAACTTGATGTTGATAGCATACTTTCTCTTCATTGTTAATATCCAATATAGGAGTCACATACAGTTTATCCTTTATGTACATCGTTTCTTGGCTGGACTTGAGCTAAAAACAATTCTTAGATGGAAGTACAGTTGTTAAATACATGTCTTGCTGATTGGAATTTAGGCTGCAATAAAGCCTGTGGTGCAGCAGGAAAAATAGTTACTCGAGTGCTCCAAGATTCTCTTAAAACTAATGTCTGTGGCTGAGACAAGTCAGATCTAATCAATTTTGAACCAGCCTTGCTGTTGTCAACAGAAAGGTATTTGAGATGGTTCAAAGCGCCAGAAGTAGATTTCAGGATTTCATAGACAGATGGATTGATAAGGGCAGTGCTGAGGTTGGTGGAAGCTATAAGCAGTAGCAATCTGTGGTTTTTAAGAGACAATGACTGTATTGCAGGACTATTGGAAAAAGTTGTTACTGGTGATTTGTTGTTAGGCCGGTTGAGAGAATTCTCACTGATATCACTGAAATATGAAGGTGGGTTTGGTGCAATATTAGACGTAGAAGGCAGGTGATACTTAAGCGATTTGGGTCCGGGATGGTCATTGCCAAAGAAAGGTTTTCCCTCTAGTTCTTCAACTGTGCGTTCCTCAGATTCTTGGCTAGAATTTGAACACATATGAACTTCTAGAGTGCGAGAAGCCAGATCTTGCAAAGATCTCTCCAAAAGTTTTTTTATCGCATGTGGTAGGAGGTGGGAGTTTCCCCTTGGTAGCAACAGTGTTAGTAGCATCGGATACCAACTGTGGATACTTGCTGCCTTGATTGTTAACGTCTAATATAGGAGGTCTGTACACATAGGCGCGGAAAGTCGGAAAAGCCAGAATTCTCTCATGAGCTATGAGACCTTCTCGTTGAGTTGCTCCAGTAGACTGGCTTCACGCAGGTCCAGTCTCATAGAGACAGATATCTTGAAACCCATGTATTCTTTGTATGCCATTTTGCTTTATAACTTTGGTATAACTAAACTCTTTGATAGTATGGCAATAACACCACTTTTTCAAGTCATTACGTAAGATTTAACTTGTAAATCAAACTGAAATTCAATTATTTGATTTCTATAAACCTGAAAACACGAATTACTATCAAAAGATTAAAATAATGAATGGATGCAGTATTTTAATGATAGAGTATTTGATTTCGAACCCAAAGACTGTAGGTGATATCTCTGTCAGTATCAGTTTGGCTTTGTTTTCATTCTAGTGTTTTGTTTTCTTTTCAAATATTCTGATTCAGATAGTTTTAATTGAATTTATACAGCAGAAAAAGTTTCTGAAAAACAAGATTTAACAAGCATAGGGAAAAGAGGCGAAAATGGATGATAGAATAATTTATATTTTTTTTACTTTTCAACTATATACAAAGAAAGAAAGCCTACTTATCGGCCAAGGTTGAGCAGCAAACTGTTAGAAGCTCCTGAGGCGCCGGCACCGCTAGCCTGGCTGGGCAAGTAAGTCACGTTGGGCGAGTTGGCAAGAATGCCTGCAATATCCTTAGAGGCCTCAATACGTCTAATCATGAGCAGACCATCACCAGCCTTCTCGAGGGCCTTTGAGATAGTCTCAGCAGCCTCAGCCTCACCCTCGGCTCTGATAACGGAAGCCTGTCTCTCCTGCTCAGCCTTCTCAACGGTGAAACGAGCACGCTCAGCGTCCTGCTGGGCAATCTGCTTCTGTTCGACAGCCTTGGTAAACTCCTTACCAAAAGCCAGGTGCGTAATGGAGACATCTTCAAGCTCAATGTTAAACTCAGCGGCTCTCTTGCGGAGATCCTCTCTAATTCTAGCGGAGACAAGCTCTCTCTGGGTAATCAGCTCAGATGCATCAAACTGGGCGACAATACTTTTTAGCACCTCATTACCAATGGAGGGCAGAACTCTCTCGTCGTAGTCAAGACCAAGGGCCTGGTAGATTCTTGGCAGGTGCTGGATCTCAGGACGGTGGAGAACACGCAATGTGAGCGAGACCATCTGCAAGTCCTTAGAACCGGTGTTGGTAGTGATAATTCTGGGCTTGGTACGGACGTCAAAAAGAACAGCCTTCTGAAGCCAGGGAACGAGGAAGTGAGTGCCCTCGCCGACGACCTGCTGTTGCACACCTGAGAGTCTGTCGAAAATAACAGCGCGGGAGCCACCCTTGACGTCGTAAAGGGAGTTCTGTGCGGCGTAGAGAATGGCCGTAGGAATTACAAGGCCAGCAATGGGGTTTCTGAGAAGTCCAGCCATGGTTGTGTGATGTAGAGAGCAGATGTAGTATAGACGGGTACTGAATTAACAATGGTTGTGGAGAGAGAGAGCAAAGTGGCGAGCAAAGAAGAAAAGGGCACTCGGACCGGGAGTTACCGTTGTGTAATTCTAGGTCCAGCTCAATGCTGAACCAAGTCTAGTTTATTCGCCTTTTTTTTCTGGGGTTTCATTCAATTACCTTTTGAGATATTAAAAGGTATTCCATTCATTATTTTTTTTCCTTTTGTTTGTATACCCAGGTCATGGGCAATCTACCTACAGTTTTCGTGCGTTTCCTGTTTGTCTGAGCTGTTCTGCCGATGGTATCCAAACCGTCTGCTTCCACGCCCTGCATCAGGTTGTAATATGATTCTTTACAGTCGTACACGATTTGACGTGTAGACGCCAGGGACTACAGTGACGGAACCGAGCTTTTATTCGAGACTCTTGGTTCCATACCATCGTCACCGCATCAGACTCACCGGCTATCTCTCTCCGCCTGTGCCCACTATGCCCGGTGCATCTCGCTGGCTACCCGCTTTGCCAATGTCATAAGGGCAAGGGTTTACTTTTGGCCCATTTTTTTTTCCTTTTTTTCCCACAGCGCTCCCTCTTGCCGTCAACAACCCCATCATCATCACCAACGCGCCTAGTACTACTATGAACAAAGAGGCACCCGAGTCTGAAGCCCCGTCGTCGGGCACGGCAACCCCAATCAACATTCTCACCAAGCTCACGCCGTCCATGATTCGCGTCGGCTGCAAATGTTACGTCGAGAAAGATGGCGAGAAACGACTTGCTGAGATCTTGGGCACAAGAATGCGCAAGGGAGAGCTAGAATTCTATGTTCACTACCAGGAATTCAACAAACGTCTTGATGAATATGTATCGGATAAACGACTTGACCTCACGATGCCGGTCGAATGGCCGAAACCGGACAAGCCCAAAAAGGCCGGCGTAACCACCAACAAATCATCCAAGAACTCGAAAAACAACAGCAAGGCAACTAGCAAGCGTGGCCGCGCGACAACAAAAAAGAGCGGGTCAAACCAGGAGGAGGCCGTTAGTGACGATGTCATGGACCTGGACAACATCAACGTGAATGGCACGGCCCAAATGGAAACCTATAACAGAGGCGAGGAGATCGAAAAGCTGCGAACATCCGGATCAATGACACAGTCGTCGCACGAAGTCAGTAGAGTCAAAAACATTCAAAAGATCATCATGGGTGCCTATGAGGTTGAGCCATGGTACTTTTCGCCATACCCTATTGAGCTTACCGAGGAGGATGAAATATACATTTGCGAGTTCACGCTATCATACTTTGGCTCGCGTAAACAATTCGAGCGATTTAGATTGAAAAGTACACTGCGGCACCCCCCAGGTAATGAAATCTACCGAGATGAAAATGTTTCGTTTTTTGAAATTGATGGCAGAAAGCAGCGAACTTGGTGCCGAAATTTGTGTCTTCTTTCAAAGTTGTTTTTGGATCACAAAACGCTATATTACGATGTCGACCCGTTCTTATTCTACTGCATGACTCGCCGCGATGAGATGGGCCATCACTTGGTTGGATATTTTTCAAAGGAAAAGGAGTCGGCTGAGGGCTACAATGTTGCGTGTATCCTGACGCTTCCACAATACCAGCGCCATGGTTATGGTCGCGTACTGATTGACTTTTCGTACAATCTATCCAAAAAGGAAAACAAGCTTGGTTCGCCGGAGAAACCGCTGTCAGATTTGGGTCTACTGAGTTACAGAGCCTACTGGGCCGATACCATCGTGGAGCTGTTGATTGAGGGACAAAAGACAGAAACGACCATTGAAGATATTTCAACAGTGACAAGTATGACAACAACTGACATTCTGCATACGCTTCAAACGCTCAACATGCTCAAGTATTACAAGGGCCAGCATATTATTTGTCTTACTGAGGCCATGGTTGAAAAATATGAGCGTCAAAAGAAGCGCAAGCGGAACAAGATTGATCCCTCCAAGTTGCAATGGAAGCCGCCTGTATTCACTGCGGCGCAACTGCGGTTTGCATGGTAGTCTCACATTCCAGAGATTGTGTATATATTTATTATTACTGTTAATATACAGTAGACTTTTATTTTTTATTTTTTTCTTTAATCAAAGGGAATCATGCCCGTCACTGGCCGCAGGATTTCCTTTTGGCTATGTTCCATCTGGTTGGCAGCAATAGCACTCGGTACCTTGATGCCGCAGCAGTCAGCCCAATGGTTATGCACGTGCGGGGCCTCTGCGCCAGGTTCAGGAGCGGCCGAAATACCTTCGGGCGCAGTAATCAAGGAGCCAAACATGTAATGCTGCATGATAGGCAGCTTCCCCAAAACCTCGGCCTTGTACATTTTGATCATACCCTCGTTAACTTTGCTCCATTTTTTGACGCCAGAAATGTCATCGAGCATTGGCGAGTGCCACCGTAGCGAGGCGGACTTGACCGAGTTGATGAACTTAATACACCCGAGATACATGTACTTGGGCGCATACATCTCAAGAATGTCGGGATCGTGGATCGAGATGGGCCGTAGGTGGCGGTGCGTCGCAAGCTGTGATGAGCCAAACAAAAACGGCAAAAAGTGGTAGTCGTCAAGACCCCACACACCGTGCGAGCCCGCCGGCTCAAGCCAATAGATCGTCTGTATCCGGCGCATCACGGCCATATACTTGAGAAACACTCTCAGAACCACAGCTGCGTACACTTTTTCTGTAAGGGCGCCAAGCTTGACAAGGCAGAACAGAAAGGAAACAAAGTTGAGCTCGTGACCGGATCCATAGTCAATACGGGAGCGATTGCCCCAAGATTCAACCAGATAGGCCTCAAGCTCAGGGATAGCCTCGTTCGGCACCTTTGGCAGTGCGCTTTTCAGCAGAATGTCTCCAGCTGTTTTCTGTAATTCGTCATAAAAGTCACGAAACTCGGGTTTACCAAACCGCGATGAGACCATGTCGGCAGCCGGGTGCTTCGTTACCAGCGCATCGACAGCCTCCAACACCTTCAATAAGCTCTCAATTGTCTAGAAGATGGATACCGGTGTTAGCTAAACGATATATGGATAAAAGTCCTTATGAGTTTAACCCATCATACTCACTTCGTCGGTCTCGACATCGGCATCATTTGTAAGCCCCTTCACAGAACTGTTCAAGCCCTCCACAAATCCAACCAGCTCGGCGCGGGTCGTGCTCTCAGTGAAAACGTCCAAGTCCTTCTGCGTAAGGATTCTACGCACAGGCTGAATAAATTGATATTCTGTCATTATTCTGTAATTTTTGTAGTAGTTGGTTATTTGTTCATAAAATGACAAAAAAAAACTACAGTCGAAAGGAAGGGAAGAAACACGACAGGTTATTTTGGCCATAAGAACCGAGAATCACATGACCCATAGATTTGCGGTAAGGAAACCCGTCGTGACTTTGCCACTATTGTTCTTAAACTTTCTTCACAGCGGTAAAAAAAAAAAATGAATAATAAAAACAGGTGCAAGGTTTGGCAAAAAATACTCCGATACGGGGAATCGAACCCCGAACTGCTCGGTGAAAGCGAACCGTGCTAGCCGTTACACTATATCGGACAGATTTTAAAAAATATTTTTTCAGTCTTTCAGATTCTAAAGGGTTGCAGTTGTAATTTGGCTTGATTATTATACCCAATGTTCTTTTTTACATAAACAAAGCATCTGAAAAGCTAACAGTGCATCTAAAATTATAGCACGACTTGATGGTGTGAAGAAGGGAATGTCAGGTGTGGCAGTTAGAAGTCTTTTTATGGCTTGCGTGCGAGATCCTTCTTGTTCGGCGCCATCAAACGTCTGAACTCATTGCGCGCGCTGACACCGCTACTTTGCCAGTCTCATAGAGACAAATGTTTTTGAAATTTCATGTCTTCTTTGTATATCGTTTTGTTTTGTAAATTTTATGTAACTATTTG
>QQZM01000062.1:40779-73342 GCA_013365045.1 Geotrichum candidum | reverse complement strand
ATAATAATAATAATAATAATAATAATAATAATAATAATAATAATAATAATAATAATAATAATAATAATAATAAATGACAAAATAATTGACTGTTGTTCAGAAAATTTAACCAGAGCAGGAAATCCCTCGCGATAACCGTTAGATTTCAGTGGATCCCATGAGCTGCGGATGACAAAACCAAGAAATCTCGGATCGTCATTGCTGCCAGGTGATCTGAAGCTATTTGGCCGCATTATAGTCACATTTGCGTCTTTTCTAATTTTTAAGCTTCACCTGTTTAGTTGCTGAGCGTTTTATTTTTGACCATGATAAACATAATGTTGATACATATATCCCAATACCTAAATATTACAAAATAAAACAACATTAAATATAACACCAAACATATAAAAGGATAGTAATTATGGAACATGTGCCTCCACCAGACTGATTATGTAGTCGTTTCAGCCGATATTTGAGGTACCGCATTGGTCTCATGCATGGGACATAAAGCTGTCTCATAGACTAGCCGGTGATGTCTCTCAAGACGCCTTTTAGCCTGTCAATCGTGCTGGCTGTCCCTTTTACACATGAAATTATGTTTTCAGTGTGTTTCGCAAATGAAAACCTGGTGTTGTAAGGTGATTTCTAATAGCTTTAGGCTCTTTTTGAGCCAACATGCTCAAGAATTTCTCGTCTGAGATGACAAGTTTTCTCTTCCACTTTCTAGCTGTCTTAACTCTTAACAATTAGCTTCTGGCCGCTAAGAGAAGATATATCCTTTCAATGACTCGCACAGGGATTCCGTAGTCCACATTGTCAAAAGCCTCTTTTACATTAACAGCCAGTATCGATGTTACTTTTTTTTGGCGCTCTGTTCAACATAGTGTGTCAGGCTAGCTAGCACGTCCATTACAGTATAACTCTTAATAACCGAGTATCGCGGATTTGAAATGTACTCTATATGGCATTTTCTAGATTGGCAAATATCTTTTTATAGACATCCCGGTCTTCAGTTTGGCCCAGCAGTTTTTTTATTTTTCGTTTTATACATTTTTATTTATTTATGACTGTCCAGTCCTTGCTTGGCCAAGTGGACAACTCAACAACCGCAACAGATAACTGCCAAATGGAGTGTGTAGAAGGTCTGTCATACCAAAGAAGACTCTGCTTTGAGGTTGGTTTTCTCATCCCGCCAAGATCTCAAGAGTTGACAAGCATATTCAGGGTTTGCGTATTTTGCTTTTCGACGCCTGAAGGTTTAGGCGAAGACCTAACTGGTGTTAAAAAAAACCGTTACGTTCCACATCGAAAGATTTTCTTCTTTCTTTTTTATTTTTGCAGAACCAAATCGAACATCTCTCGGTCCAATGAGGCTCAGCAAGTTGATTTGCGTTATATGGGTCTTCCAAGTCTGCTTTTTTTTTATTTTTTTTTATTTTATTTATTATTATTTTTATTTATTTTTTATTTTATTTGATTTTGAGAAAATGACCTTGACCGTTGTGCCTTTAAACTCTGGAAATTGAGTTTGGTACTGTACCCTTTTCTCGTAGTTGCGAACCCCTTTGGTCCAGTGACAGTGTCTGATTCAGACACCGTCAAGCGCAACGCATAACAATGTCTTGTCTTTTGTTTTATCTTTGATGTTTTATCTTTTGCGAAAAAAAAACAATGAAATGCAAAGCATCGTGTTTCTAGTTGAGGTAAAAGGTAAAAGATAAACAAAAAAATTATCTTTACAGTAACTGATTTTCTATCTATCTACCTTTACAGTAGGGTTGCTCTAAAGAGTGGTATCAGTAATGCGCAAACTTGAGATTTTTTGTATGATTATACGACAAAGTATTGAAATATATTTTTGATTATAGAATTCTATTGATGGGGTACATATTTACTTGACCTCAATGATCAAGTAAATATATCTATCTGCGGGTGGCATTCAGCTGGATTGTGCTAGTCTGCTAGCCAACGGTAGGATTGTCAAAATCGCTCTGTTAGTTATCAAACATTAGATACACAGTAAATATAAGGTGCCATTGGAATAAATAAAAGAAAATGATTTGCCTGATAAAACATAAATAATAATGGCAATAATAATAATAAGACAATGGCCATGAGTATCAAACCCATTTCCATTAGCGCCGAGCTGGGGTGGTGTTTTTGCGACCAACAATCGCCAATCCTGCCATAATGGCAACGAGAAGCAAAACTGTGCCGCTGTTATTATTGATCCAGTTGACAACCATTATGGCAGCAAGTACCTCAGTAGCAAGGATAGCCGCACGCAAGTCCTGGCGCGGCGTGACCGAACGCAGGTGCTGGATCAGTGGAGCTAACAGGCGCGACAATGGGGAGGGTAGCTGCTGTAAATTAGGTGGCTGTTGTGCGGGCGCAACATCTATGCTACTTTGCTGCTGATAAGAGGTGCCAGTGTATCCAAGAGCGCTTGGCTGGTAAGGTGTGTGCATGACAGGTTGACCTCCATTTGGCGGCTGAGAGAATGACCGCGGCGTACGTTTGCTGTACATGCGATTGGGAGGCTGCGATGACGAGCGATTCGCCATGGCCGCGACCATAGATTCAAAACTAGGACGCTTGCGCGAACGCTCCGAATTAGACCGGGAGCTCTTGTGAGTGCGTTGCATCGGCACGGGGGCACCGTACCGCAAGCCACGCGACGAAAACACATAGTAGTTATCGTCATCGGAGTCATCAACGTCCGATACATACGCTGGTGCTGCGTTCATGGCATTGGCTAGCGGCAGACTCGTTTCGGGTGCAAAGGTAAGCACAGGGATGGCATCACCCGTCGACGTTTCTCCACTGTAATCGGGGTCAGTCACGAACTGGTTCGTGACGAGATCAATCATGGTGGGTTTTTTCTGCACCGGCCGGTGAGGGATCTCAGCGCTTTGGGAAGACGCGGCAGTCTGGACAGCAGAGCCACTGACGTCTTTGTCTGTACGATTGATAGGATCATTCATGTCCGGCTTGTTGCGGTTCATGTAGCTTTTAATTGCATTCACAGATCCAGAGAGGGCACGATGATGGTGTCTGGTGTTTTCTTGATTGTAGATAGGCATGGTTATATATATGTTAAAGTGGTTATAGATGATGAGTTGATGGAAATAAAACAGGAAGAATATCTGTATCCAATGGGGGGATTGACCCATATTTATGTTTTTTTTTTCCGGGGCATCTTTCTCGAGACCTGTCAACGTGCTCCGGGTCAACGACGTCATCGCTGCGCATGTATCAGCTGAATGGGGTCAAAGAAAAAGAAATTAAACTTTAGGGTCTGCCGCATCCAACAGATTAGTGCACTTTGGCAGCAGCGTCTTTTTTAGGTTGGATAAGTTCGGATCGCTGCGACATGGACGGAAAGGACAAAGGTCAAATTGGACATTCAGGATGCTCAGCGACAGGGTCGCAAAGTTAGGGTTGCAACGGTCATGTCATAGCGGTTGTGTTTACTTACGTATCTGTTATTATTATTATTATTATTACCAGTCTCGCCGATTATTATTACTGCTTATGCGAGAATTACTGCCAGCGGTGACACAGATGACAAGAGATTGACCACTTAATCCGCTTGTCCAAACGCAGCGGTCTTAAGCCAAGAAGAATGATAGAACATCATGGCCGAATACCGGATATGAATCATCAATCTTCTTTTGCGTGAACGAATTGGAAGCCTGGAAGGCCGATAGACGAGAGCTTCTCTGCCACAGAGCTTTGGAATGCGTTGCAGGTGACACTTTGGCTGTCCATCTCGACAGGTTTTGTGCAGCTGGCTTGAATCAGGCCCTGCTTGATCCCATCTGTCAGAACTCCAGATCTATGACTTGTATGCACAGTGCCGACAGATACTGGACTCAGCCCCCAATGCCTCGCATCACTACCAGCACTCGATCTTTCCAAGTATATTGATTGCAAATACAAAGCCGGATCATGTTGCGCACAATTGTTCACGAACCTATAATGCCGGAAAGACTTTGGTATTGCGATAGATCTCGGCTCGGATCACCACTTTCTGCGCACATTGCTGTTTTATCCGCATCAATTTGCTCATTGTCAGAATGCCCGCCAGAATGCCCGCCAGATCGACCTGCATGCACCAAGGAGAGCAACGTGTCACCATCACCTGGGTCAAGGTTGCCGGTTCCACGTGGCAGCCGTGATAGGACTTAAAATAGCACTATTCATGTAAACGACAGAACACTTGAGGGGTCGATAGCACCTGCAGGCTTAAGGACTCGTGTCGATACTTTGAACGCGCTCTAGACGCAATGCATTCATATCTCTTGTCAGATTTTCAAAGGCGTAGTAACCATAGTAGTATTGAGAAAGTTTCTATTATCTTATATTATCAATGCAATAACTGAAGTGGTCAGTAAATCACGCCAAACGGCGTTGTTGTACGGTGGTAGCCTAGTGACATGTACCGATCGCGCGAAAGCTCACCTGGAAGGCGGATCCGTTCGTCTTGTGAAAAATACCAGCCCAACGACGATAGGTACAAGCTTGCGCCGGTCCATGCTCCCATCGACCGCACAGCCATCACGCTCGAGGCCGCCGCAATGTCCTTCTTGCGCAACAATCGCCGGATCTCCTGGAGAACCTTGCTCTGGAGTCCGGGGATAGCAGAAGCACCTCCAACAAACACAATTGTTGACTGAGTTGCACCGCGCACATCCATGGAAAGATTGAAGATCACGTCAGACACAAGTCGCGCAAGATCCTGTTCATCATCATCGTTTCCATACTCATTAACCCCAAAAAAGGTGTTTGAAACTGCTTTTTGAAGCTCATTATTGGGGATTTCAATGGCATCGTCTCCCCCAAGCTCAAGCCTTCGTGTCTCGGCTTCCTTGCTGCTACCTTCTCCTGTCGCCATCCCCGGCACGACCATCTTTGGAACCAGCGGAATACCCATCATGCGCCGGCCGTCTGCGCCCGCATAAAGTGCGCTTGAAACTACGCGCTCAACTGTTTCAAACGAAATTTCTTCATTAGTTTCGTTAAGATCAGTCAGCACCTTTTTCACGTTGGAATGCAGCAGTTTCGATCCGCGTACAGTCGCCCGAGACTCGGTCATCAGCAGCCGCAAATCGTAGACCGGGTATACAAAGCTTTCTTCCCAGCCCAAGTCTACCACAATGCCAGATCGCAAACCCGCAGAGATTAGGTCAAGTACCGGCGATGGCAGGAAGACTAGTGACGAGACATGCAAGTGCTTGAGGAGAACCTTGGCAATCACTGCACGCAAGGCCTCTGGCCACAGCGGGTTCTCAGGAACAGCCACGCGCTGCTGACGCGGATCGAGTAGCAGCTCCTGGCTGAATGCATGCTTCAGCATGGTTTCAAGCACAACTTCGATGCGCTTCAGCGGCTGTGTATGGTACCAATCGGGGATATATGGGTCGGTTTGGTCACTAGCATCTGATGTATGAGTTGTACACTCTGAGAGCTCACGTAGCGTCCATAAACTGTGGTACAAGGGGTCATTGGTGACAGTAGCAACGCGACGCCAGCCAAACTCAACGGGGATAACGCACGATGGACTCGCGTGGCCAGCAAGTCCGGCGCGCACAAAGCGATTGCCAATATCAAGCACAACAATGTTGTCAACATCAACGGGTCTTGCTCCGGAGTCAGCATTGACGTCAGAAGCAGTAACCGAGAGTGATAGGGTCGCCATGCGTGTGCGGAGCTGCGGACTCTGCGTGAGCCCTCGCAAATGTTGAAATGAGGTCGCACCCGACGAGAGCACACTGCGAAGCCGGGATGACGTCGGACGGGTCGCATATGGGTTGTCATGGTCAGCGGCGGCGGCGGCAGAGGCTGAAGAGCTGGGTCGGGACGGGCGTGGGGAGTCCATGGTTGGTCGCGGCTGGAGAGTGTGATTGCTGTCGCGTTGGTTTTTGCCGACTAGTTTTTTTTTTTTTTTTTTTTTTTTTTTTTTTTTTTTTTTTTTTCGCTCCCACATCGACAATCATGACGATGGCAGCAAACAGCTCCGACATTGAGATCATTGCCGAGGTGCCGTCGCGCAAGCGGCCCATTGAGATTCTTTCGGACAGTGATGGCTGTATAAGCGACAGTGATGCCGGTTTTGAAATCTGCGAGGGTCCACGGCCGTCGCAGCGTGCAAAGACCACAGCAAAGGCCGAATCAAACGCTACACCAGTCCCCCAGCCTAACTCGCGGGCCAAGTCCCCGATCAAGCTCACAAAGGTAGAGGCACTGCCGGCCTCCGAGAATATTGGTGCCGTAGGTCTTCGGGATCTCATTGGCGCGCCCGATCTTACGACAATGTGGCAGTTCAACTTTTCCATCGACATTCCTTTTGTGATGGAACATGTCCATCCGCGCGCGCTACCAACGCTGAAAGCGCACTTTGTCACGGGAGAGAAGGCCGGCGATAACAGCAAGGAGGCTCTCGTTCTTCAGTCTATGCTCTGCGCCTACCCGAAGAATATTTTGGTGCACGCTGTGCTGCTCCAGAAGCGCTATGCTTCGCACCATACGAAGATGATGGTTCTCGGGTTTGGACCCGGCCCCGCACAGATTCAGATTGTAATTCACACTGCTAACTTGACGAGCTTTGATTGGGATAACATGACCCAGGGCGTGTGGATGTCGCCGAGGCTGACCCGGCTCCGACCCGACCAAACAAACACGAGCCAGTTCTTTAGTGATTTCTGTGAATACCTCTACAATTACGGTAGCATTACCACAGGCCTTGTTCAGATGCTCAAATGCTACGATTTTGCGCAGATTCGTGCGGTTCTTATTGCGTCGGCGCCGTGCTCCGCGCGTAGAGGCAACAAGGACTACGCAAAATATGGACTGCACCGGCTGCATGCGGAGGTTGCAAAGCTGGCACTGCTTGGCTCGACTACAGACCACATTGTCGCTAATGTCTCGGCCATCAGTTCTCTAGGCCCTACTAATGACTACCTTACGCACCAGGTCTTCCGTGCGCTCAATGGCAGTACCGCCAACCGCGAGCCGGACGTTATACCAAAGATTATTTTTCCAACGGTCCAAGACGTCATGGACTCGCTGAATGGCTTTGATTCTGGCATAGCTATTCACTATCGCCAGTCGCAGTTTTACATGAAAGCGCAAGCGCGGTATCTGAAAAACTACCTTCACTCGTGGGCCGCCGAGCGCGCCGGCAGGGCTCGGGCCGCGCCGCACATCAAGACGTACCTACGCGTAGACTCAACGTGGTCTCACATCAAGTGGTTTTTGCTAACGTCGGCAAACCTCTCAAAGCAGGCATGGGGAATTGAGTCAAAGGCGGGCGTGTTCGAGGTGCAAAGTTTTGAGCTGGGCGTGCTGCTGCATCCAGGCCTTTTCAGCGAAAACGATGACGCGGCGTGTGTCGATCTTGTACCGGTTTGGAAAAACGACGACCCTGAAACGCAGGAGCGCAGAAATAGTGGGCCTGCACCAGCGCGGACCGACACAACCGGTGAGGCCACGGCGACCTCGCCGGTGCGCATTCCTATTCGCATGGCGTACGACCTACCGCCGGTGCCCTACGTGGCGGGTCGCGACCGCGCGTGGGATTCCGGCGTGTCGTACGAGCAGGAAGACTGGCGCGGCGGGACGTGGCAGGTGTAGCTGCAGGTTGCCTGCCGTGAGAAACGCATCCACAGCACTGGGGCGGGAATGGGTCCCGGTGCTGGTCGGGACAGCCGCCGTCATGGGGGGATGGGCAGTCTGTTGGCATGTTGCGTGTCAAACGGCTGCAAGTCATGCACTCAAACATGAAACATTTTTGTGTTTTTTTTTTTTGCTTTTCCCCTTTTCCCCTTTCCTCCTCATCACCATCTTCCAGCACCACCAAACACCGCTTCATCCATACCACAGCAATGAGCCCCGACGAGTCCGAGTATCTCGTAGCGCTCCATGATTTCAAAGGCCGGACTGAGGACGAGCTTTCCCTCAAAAAGGGCGACCACGTACTGGTTCTGGAAAACGACAATGGCTTTGGCGATGGATGGTTCATTGTAAGTTCTACCTGATTGTTGCAACTGCTTCCTTGTTCTCTTTTATCACATCATGCTAATGCCTTCTGCTAGGGCCGTAACATGTCTTCTAATAAGGCAGGACTCTTCCCCCGTGTATTCACAACCACGGTAAATATGTCTACGCAGCGCCGCCCGTCTGCTGTCAATGACACCCTCAATGAACTTGACAACGCCATCTCTGAGCTGCAGCACACTGACTCTGGCGCGAAGATGCCAACATCCGCACAGGGAACGCCAAAACACAAGCCCGGCGGATCATCGTCGTCTTCTACTTCCACGCCATTGCCAACACAACAGATCCACAAGCTTCAGAAGCCACAACACCAGGTGCAGCAGACAGCCGAGGTTTTTTCATTCTCAAACGTACACGCATGGTCTCCCGAGATGGTTGAGCAGTATTTCCTGTCCAAGGGCTACGATCCCAGTGTGTGCGCGTGCTTTCAGCGCCACAAAATCACTGGTGCCATTCTACTAGAGCTTGATCTGGCGTACCTGAAAGAAATAGACATCACGTCGTTTGGCACGCGATTCGAGATTTCCAAAGAAATCAAGCAGCTTAATCATCTTCTTCGTCAATCGACCAGTGGACCACCATCAGGGAGTAGCAATCTGCCGCCGCCAACCCCGGTATCCAACACGAACAGCATTATTCGTGACTCAGTTATGTCGGAGTCGCAGCAATCGCTGTTCCAGCAGCAGCAGATGTCACAGCAGATTTATCAGCAGCAGCTGCAGCCGCAACAACAACACCAGCTCCAGCAACAGCAACAGCAACAACAACAACAACAACAACATCATCATCATCATCAACAACAACAACAACAACAACAACAACAACAACAACAACAACAACAACAACAACAACAACAACAACAACAACAACAACAACAACAACACCAGCAGCAGCAGCAGCAGCAACAACAGCAACATCACTATCAACAGCAGCAGCAGCACCATCACCAACAACAGCAGCAACAGCTCATGTCACCACCAAGCTTTAAGCGTCAGTCAGTGCTGCGCACAGCGAAAGACAATGAAACGCTCAATTCGTATCTGTCTGGGGCTCACAAAAAGGACCCATCGTTTGATCCTAACTGGACTCATCCCAAGAAACCCGATCCGCTCCCGTCATACACATCACAGCAGCAGCAGAAAAACAATCGACGTCTGAGCCGAAATCGATCTTCTACAATCTCGACCGCAGACCAGTATTTCACAAGTTTCAAGGAGGAATCCCACGAGGACCTTCCAGCGCTGCCGCTGATACCTGACGAGGGCAATCTACCAGAAAAATCACCGTTCACCAAAAGACATTCCAAGTCAACGTCTAGTCTGGGCGCGGGAGAGTTCAACTTTGCTCAAAACGAGCTTCCTGTACCAGAGAAGGATAACGTTCCCGGGTCTCTGGACAAGGAACTGCCAGAAAAGGACCTACCGGAAAAGGATCTGCTGGAAAAGGACCTGCCGAAAAAGCCCATGGAACTCACGCGCACCGAGACAAATGATTCTATGGACTCCAGTTCCGGCCCCAAGCGTTCTTCGACGTCAGCCACGGCTAAAAAGAAGCCCATGCTCCGCAGTTCGTCGTCTCACAGCAACCTGCGATCCAAGTCATTTACGAAACAGAAAACTTCAGCGTTTCAAGAGGGTCTTAACATTGTTACCCCGTCTGAGGCACTCAAGACTGCATCTATCTCCGGTTGGATGTCAAAGCGCGGGTCAGTGTCAGTAGGCACCTGGAAAGCTAGGTTTTTCACACTGCATGGGACGCGACTCTCATATTTTACCTCCTTTTCGGATACAAAGGAAAAGGGCCTCATAGACGTCACGTCGTACCGTGTTATGGCGGTGGGCGACACAGATGACAAATTTGTGGGGCTTTATGCGGCCAGCGTCGGCGCGGGCCGGTTCTGCTTTAAAGTAGTCCCGCCCGGACCATCAGCACTCAAAGGTGTCGTGTTTACGATGCCCAAAGTCCACTACTTTGCAGTCGATACCCGCGAGGAGATGCGGGCATGGATGACCGCCATCATGAAGGCCACAATTGACCGAGACGACCGGCAGCCAGTCGTGTCGTCGTGTGCAACGCCAACCGTGCCGCTTGCCAAAGCGCAAGAACTACAGGCGGTGGCGCGTGCCAAGGAGGAGGAGATCCGCATCAAGGCAATGGCTAATAGTACGGGAGAAGGGAACGGCAACGGCGGGCTCTTTGGTGACCAAATTAACTCTACGTGGCTTAATGGATTTGGCGAATATGACGATGGCCCGGTGGCTCCTTATGCGGTGTCGCCGGCGTCGTCGCGGGGCTCATCAACACAATTCACGTCTGTGCCCAGCGCCACTACGAATAATACTAACGACGATAATGATATAAGACATGTTACGACTAAAACTGCGGGTCTTCGTGTAGTCACAGATCTCGAGAATGTGTAAGAAATAAAAAATACCAAGCAAGCGAACAAGACTACACCAATAATCAGTTTATTGTCCTTACATTAGCTACAACTAAAACCCACATGCAACAGTGATTTTTTCTTTCTTTCACATGGTGAGTAATGTGAAGTCAGTTTGATAGACAAAGCTTTTATCATGATAGAAGTTGCATGCTTCAAAAAAAAAAAAAAAAGAATGGATTTTTTAATAAAAAATAAAATAAAAAAAAATAATAATGCGTATACCGGGCGGACAACACTTACAGTCCATGACCATCATCACTCACCACCAGGGTCCGTGATCATCATCGGTCAGCACCACGGTCCTCATCCTCGTCTTCCTCGAGGCGCTCCAGGGCTTCCTTGATCATGTGCGCGCCCTTGGGGTCCAGATTCAGCGCAATGGTGAACTCGCGCACCGCCAGGGTTTTGTTGTGCAGCGTCTTGTGGATTTGGCCAATAAGGAAGTGCACCGCGGCCTCATCGGGAGCCATGGCCACAAGCTTGTGCAGGTCCTCCAGCGCCGACTCGTAGCTGCCCAGCTTGACGAGCAGGCGCGCGCGCTTGTAGAGCGACAGCGCCGACGCGGGCTGAATAGCGAGGGCCTGGGTGTACTGCGCCAGGGCACTTTCGGCCTCGCCGGATTTCTCGAGCACCATGCCAATGCAGCACAGAAGCACCACGTTAATGGGGTTGATGGCGCTGGCCTTGCGGAAATGGAGCTCGGCCATGTCGTTATTGCCGAGGCGTAGAAACACCATGCCCAGCCCGTACCACGCGTTATAATGGCGCTTGTCGGCGCGTAGCGCCTGGCGGTAGCAGTCCTGGGCGTGCTCGTAGGAGTCGCTGGCCACGTACTCGTGGCCCTGTAGGGTGTAGGCGTAGGCCAGGGAGGGGTCGAGATGCGCGGCGCGCTGGAAACACCGCAGCGCGTTTTCCGTGTCTTTATTGAGCGAGAGCGCGTTTCCAACGGCGCACCATGCCTGCGGCGCCCGCCGGTCAATTGATACAAGATACGCCGCCAGATGCGTGAGCTCGACCTCCTGCTGGAGGTGCCAAAGCAGCGTGCTGTAGTACTCCATGTCCTCAAGTCGGAACGGATCCACCTCGCGGAGCCGCTCAAAATACTCAAATGATTTGTGGTATTGCACTTTTTCAAAATAAATACGCGCCTGTTTGGCAATCACCCAGGGTGTGTTCTGCTGCGCCGGAGGGAGCTGCGCCAGCGCGTTAAGTGCATTGTCGCAGGCGTAGCGACAAAAAAGGTAGTAGCTGCGCGTGTAAGTTGAGTATAGGTTAGTGAGCATCCGCAGCGCGTCATGGCGGTCTGAGCTGAGCGTCGATGTCGTAGCCGACCGCAACAAGCTCCCCTTTTTGACGGGCGACGAAGGCGTGCCAAAGCGCGGGGCAACGGGGGCTTTCTTTGCGAAAGATGATGCCGTGGCAGCCGCCGCCAGGCGTGAGCTCCGGCGTGGCGCCGACAGCTCATGACTACTGCTATTGCTACCCGCTAATTGTGAGCGGGCGCTAATGCTGGTGCGTTTGACAGGCGCTTTGGGCATGCCGCCCGCGGAAAGTGTCCGCAGGCCAAACTCTGGGGTCGTGGCACCAGGCACGGCCGGCGCATGTCGGCTTGTTGAGGGGCTCACAGAAATATCGCCACTGCTGTTGTTGTGCTGCCGCGCGGTGCTTTGTTTCAGCCGGCTTGATGGCACGGCAAACGTTGGCTTGGGCTTGCTCAAGAAGGGGTCGTGGTTCTCGCCGTCATGCATGCTATTGTTATTACTATTACTATTATTACTACTACTACTGTTGTCGATGTTGTCGCTGTTGTCGTTCTGGTTAATGCTGGTTGGTGTGGGGTTGACGGAGTCCGGGAGCATATCAAGGGAAAAGTGGGCATAGAGCGCCGCCGCCTTGATCTCAATCCCCAGCTCGCAGAGGGCCTTTGACGCCTCCCAGCACAGGGGATCCATCCTCAGCGCCAGGCCGTAGCTAAGCACTGCGCGCTTCTCCATCCCCGTGGCCCGGTACAGGTCGCCAAGCAGCACGTTGACCATGGCCGGAGTAGGCAGCACAAGCCGCTGTTCGTAGCCCAGCGTCGCGGGGCTGGCCCCACTCTCTTCATCTGTAGCGCTGGCAGTCTTGTACAATTCCTTGCCGCCAACATCCTTATTCTCCAGGGCGCTAATTCCAAGACTAAGCTTGCCCAACTTGAGGCAGCAGCGCGCGTAGAGGTAAAGACAGCCAACGTGGGCAACCTTGTTACAAAGGTCCATGACGGTCTGGTAGCGGCACTGGCGGTAGTAAACGGTAGCAAGGAGGTGCCGAGTAGAAGCAGCTGCAGCTGAAATCGGTGTTGCTCCACGCAGATGCCCTGGTACCTCCACCAGTGCCTGTAGCCGCTCTGCTGTGAACGCCGCCGTCTCGAGCAGGTCCTGGTCAAGGTAGTGCCAGACGGCGTTGCGCAGGGTGGCAGCGACGAGGGTCGTGGAAGATTCGTTCATGTAAAGTAATAAATAATGCGTATACCTCTAGTATTCTTTTTCTAGATGGTCCAGGAGGGGGTTGTATCAAAAGGACCGATCAATGGCGGTTTGTCTGAGGTTGAGTGTCGGCGCAGGTCCGTTTTGTTTGATCGGAAAAACAAACAGGCGCGAGCCGCGTATAGAGCTAAAGGGTATATCAGGGTTAGGGCTTTTATTCTTTCAAAAGGAATTACAGGTTTTACGATCGTCGCAAGATGAATGAAAAGTGAATAGTGTATATAATTAAAAAAAAAGAATTGCTAGGCAGTATAAAGATAATAAAAAAAAAGAAAACTAATAGAATGCGTCTTTCACGCTTTTCAAAATGCTTCGGATTACAACTCGTTAGGGTCCTCAAGGAAACCACCACGCTTGCAGAGTGCGTAAAACATGCTGTTGCTGTCCGCAAGCAGCTCCGTTGGAGAGGCAAACTCGGCCACACGGCCCTGGTCCAGTACAACAATCTTGTCACTATCCATAATGGTGTTGAGACGATGTGCAATGGTCAGAATCGTGCGTTCCTTGAATTCGCTGCGGATGGTTTCTTGGATGATTTTATCAGTCTCAACGTCAACGGCAGCAGTGGCCTCGTCAAGCACGAGAATGCGCGAGGGAGTCAGCAAAGCACGCGCAATACACAGCAGTTGACGCTGTCCAACGGAAAGGTTGGAGCCACCCTCGGTGATCTTGGCCTCTAAACCGCCCTCCATGCTCTGCACGTGCACCTTGAGATGCGAGAGCTCCAGAACACGCCACAGCTCAATATCATCGTGCTCATTGTTGGGATCCAGGTTTTCTCTAAGTGTACCTTCAAATGCTTGCGAATCCTGAGGAATAATAGATAAGTTATGTCTCAGATCAGCAAGACCAATGCTAGATGTTCTCAAGTCGTCAATATCAATTTCGCCTTCCGCAGCCTCAATGATTCTAAAGAGCGCCAGAGTCAGCGAACTCTTTCCTGCACCAGTGCGGCCAACAATACCAATCTTCTCCTTGGACTTAATACTGAGGTTGATGTTTTTCAGCACCAAGTCGAGTTCGGGACGGTACCGGGTCGAATAATTCTTGAATTCGACGCGGCCCTCGCTGGGCCAGTGGGCAGGAGGTCTGTGGTCCTCGATAATCGCAGGAGCTTCAGAGGGCAGCTCGCAGTACTCCATAATACGCTCAACAGATACAATATTAGTCTCGACTTCGACAGTCATGCGCACAATCCAGTTCAACGATTGTGTGATTTGCAGAGCATAAGACATGGCAAGACCAATGCTACCGGCGTTGACATGGCCAGAGTTAATAGTCAAAATAGACAAGCCGGACGCACAGAGAATAATGACGGAACCAATAAACTCAAGTCTGACCGCAAGCCATCTATTGGCAGAAACAGATGGGTAGTAAGCGCGCAGGTTGACATCAACGCCGCTCTCGTTAAGGTAGTTAAATCTACTTTGTTGGTGGTAGGCGCGAATGGTACTAATACCACCAAGCGTTTCCTGAAAGTGGGCATAGACGGGACTTTTTGAAACAGAGTCGAGACGCTTGAGCTCACGGGAAGTTCTCAAGTAGTAGCGCTGGTACAAAACATAGAGTCCACCCAAGGGGATAATCAGGATCACAAAGGGGGGAGTATTGTAGGTGATGACAACAAGAGTAAAGCAAACGTTAACCGAGTTGGAAAAAAACTGCGAGAAGACTCTATGCAGAATGGCATCGACCTTGTAGATATCATTGGAAAAGCGGTTCAGGATTCTACCCATAGGTGTAGTCTCAAAAAATGACATGGGCGCTCTGACAACACTCTCAAGCATCTGGTTGTGCAGTCTCTTTGCACTGTAGATAGCACAGCCCACCCACAAGGTGAGTGTGTACAAAACCGAGGACAAAGAAGAACCAATACAAAGAACAAAGTAAATACCAAGATAAAGACCAATGTGCTCGTTAGAACCAGTGCGGGTGTTTTCATCAGACCAATGCTTGAGCCAGAAACCAGACGAGACACCAAGACCACTGTAAGCAATCAAAAAGAAGAAATAAACAGCAATAGCCCAAGGGTTACAAGACTTGGCATACTCCTTGTAGACATTCCATTTGACCTGGCCCTGTTCAACATGCTCCTTCTTTTGCTCGGTGACGCGCTGCTGCTCGTCGTCATGAACGCGGGGCTTTGAAAAGCTCGCAACACTAGCACGGCGAAGCGTGTAGGTGCTTCCACGGCGATTTCCAGTTGAAGTCTCAGAGGTGATGGCAACGGGGATTTCATCGATCGTGGGGGATCCAGACCGGCTTTGAACGAGGGTAATGGAGCTTTCAATGTCGTTGGCGTTGGAGGACTGAGCCTTCTTCTTACCAAATTCCTTGAGCAAGTTGTAAATGGCACCCTTGGCGGCAATTGACTCGTTGTAAGAACCAGACTCGACAATCTGGCCATTGGAAATCATTGAAATTCTATGAGCATGAGACAGGACGGGGATAGAGTTGGTAGCAAGAATGAGGGTTTTGCTGGCCAGCAAACCGTTCTCGCCAAGGACATTCTCAATAATATGGCTACCAACGTGCTCATCGACAGCGGAAAGAGGATCATCAAAAAGATAGACGTCGGCTCTTGCGTAGACAGCTCTGGCAAGAGACAACCGGGCCTTTTGACCTCCAGATAACGAAATACCTTTCTCACCGACCTGAGTCGCGTCGCCGTCAGGCAGAATTGCAAAATCATCGGTCAAAGCACAAGCTTCAATAGTCTTTTTGTAAAATTCGGGGTCGTATTTGTTGCCAAACAGAATGTTGTCCCTGACAGTTGCATTGGTGATCCAGGGAACCTGTGCAACATAAGCAACGTTACCCTTGATGGTCACAGTACCTTCAGATTTGTGAAGATCGCCAAGGAGACTCTGCAGGAACGCAGATTTGCCGGCGCCGACCTTACCAATGATACACGAGAGCTCGCCCTTCTTGGCCTTGAAATTAACGTTAGAGAGGGCAACCTTGTATGAGCTCTTGCGGGTCCATAGGAAAGTAGCGTCCTGAACAATGACTGCATCTTCGCCTATTTGGGTGGCCTTCTCAAGACGAATGACGGCGTCAGGCTGAACCTCCTCCATGACGAAGAAGTTGGTAAGACGGGTCACGGCAACGGATGCCTCAACCAAGGATGAGATGACCATAGGGAAAACAGCAAGGGGGAAACCAAGCAGGTTGAACAGATTGAGGGCAGGGAAAACAATATCACTAGTGAGTGGCTTATCATTGGTCCATACATAGACAGCAAAAGTCGAGCAGGAGACAAAATAGGGAGTACTGGACCAGAAGAAATTGATAAGACTCATAAAGATACCAATGTAGCGCAGGTTCTTGAGCTCAAGATCGTTACGGACATGGTTGAGGCGTGCAGTGAATGGAATCTCCCAGCCGTACAGCTTAAGACTCTTAATGTTGGTCAACAGCTCGTTAGTCAAACGCGTACGCTTATCCTTGGTCTCCATCTGAATGCTTTGGAGATTCTTTTGATATTTGGCAACAAAGGCATTCACGGGAATCATAATGAGCATGATAACAACGCCGGCCCACATACTGTTGCCAAGCAGGTTATGCAAACTAACGAGACACAGAATGATCTGAAAGGGGCCCGACCAAAGTGTTTGGCCGTACTGGGTCAAATCCTGCAAGCGCTGAGTATCAACGGACATTAAGTTAACAATGTCACCGGTAGTCTTAGTACCGCGCTCCTCACCAGCAAGGACAAGAGACTTTTGGTAAATAGCAGAAGTCAATGATGACTTGAGCTTCATGCCGACTTCAAACACACGGTGAAAGTACTGATGTAAAAAGGCCGTTTGAACGATAGAGACAAAGAACATGGCAAAAGCGATAGCAAAACCCTTGGCGGGTTTTGCGGTGGGGTCGCCATTTGAGTATTCTTTAACAAACTTGATGAGAATACGGAGCAACTGCGGCTGCGTGAACGCAAGAATATCTTGCAGGGACTTGAAAAAGCCACCAACAAAAAACTCACCGCCAAAGGCTTTGGTCAAAGCAACGGTCAAGGAGGGGTTTTTCTTGGCGCTCAGCTGCTGTTGCCAGTGCTTGTTAAATGCCGTTGACGCCACCGACGTTGATGCCGACTTGGGCAGCTGCGGCAGGTCCTCTTCAGTCAGGAAAGTACTGTAGCCGAGCTTCATCATTGGGCTCATCCACGAGAATGTAATCAGAGAAAAGATGTCTGCATTTTCAATTGGGCTCCGTTCTTCATCGCTTTCTGTCAGGCTCTCATAGGACGACTGAGCCTTGGGAATAAGCCACTCAAGAACAAAGATGAAGATCGAGTTGACGAGTAAAAAGGTGTGCAACACAATGCTTGCTTTGTCGGTTTTGACATACGTAAGACTGTATAACTTGAGCGTAGTGAAAATAATAGAAAAAAGCCAGTAGAAGAGCAGGACACCATTGGCAACAGTAGACCGGAAATGCTCTTGGTAATGCAAAAAGAGGCCGATGAAAAGCACGGCGCCAGTGGCAACGGGCGACCAAAATGCGATATCAAGATACCAATCGGGGCCGTCAATAAAAGTATAAAGCACGGCAACAGAGAAGTAAAAGACAATTTGAAGCGAGACAAGGCCCTAAAAGAGATGTTAGAAAAAACGCTTAGAAATACAAGTGGAATTAGGTGATGGGAAACAAGCGGACTTACCAGCTTCGTGAAGAAATGCCAATTGAGCGGAGATGGAAATGGGTGGCGCGCTGAGAGCACGTACAGTTGGTACACACCGAGGACAAGCAAGAAGATGCTGAGGGCGCCGAAGAGCACGCCGTCGATGAAGCAGGGCGTCATTTGAAAGTCGGGTGTGAACGGGCCCCAGCCGCAACCATCAAAACAAAAAGACGAATTGGAGGGCGCGGAGACGTTGGCAGCAACGAAAAGGCTGCTCCAGACAGAAGGATGCGACGCGGCAAGCGCAGTCGTATGGTCAATGACCGGGGGAGAATAGTCCAGGACTATTTGTTCCATGGCGGAGATAACGACGGAACTGGCGATGCTGGTGGTCGGCGGATTCGGGGCAAAAAACGAGGGGGATTGCGCAAGGTCGAGGAAGAATGGGAAAAAAGCAGAGACAAATGGACAAACGAGTCTCAATAACCAATGGCACTAACAATAAACACAGCAGCGACTACCAGGAGAGTTGATAGAAAAGGTTGGAGAAGGAAGGAAAAGAAGAAGGGAGAGTACAAAAAGTCGGGAAGTGAAATTTGCTGCTTTTAAATTTTTTTTTTTTTTTTTTTTTCCGGGAGTTCGTATCTTTTGATCTGCAATAGTGACTCAAGTCTGGCGTAAGAACTTGACCATTACCAACCAACAACTCTTGCCGTGCTTTCTGCGGCCCGAGCTGCTGCCCCGGCCCAGATATATATTTTTTTACAAAAGAGGTCATCAATTCATATACTCATTACGTTCGTTATATATATATACTGCGACTAGCCGAAGGTAAGTTTGCTCCCGTTGGCACCATTGCTTATTTCCAGCTCTATCAAGGCAGCCTTGGACAGCGGCTGGTGGGTTGTGGCTTGGTCAATGGCGCGCTGCTCTGCCACCACACGCTGCCAGGTCTCGAGGTACCCAAAATAATGTCGCGGCATGGCTGACGCCACCACCAGCGTGGGGACGTTCAGGACGGCGGTAGCGGCGCCCTTGATCGAGACTGCCACGCGCATTTCGTAGCGCCGTGCCAACAGCGCCGACGCAAACGTGGGCAGTGCATTCGTGTGGAAGGGCACTGAGACGGGCACGGCCAGTGCCGCTGTCTGGGTCTCTGCGCACCAGCACGGCCGCAGCACGGGGTGCTCGACGAGTGGCAGCGCCTCTGTTGTGGTGGTGCCGTGCACGTCAGTCGTTATTGCGCTTAGAGCCGTGCTAACCTGTGTAACCTGGGGCGGGGGCGGCGACGATGCAGACGCTGTCGAGGAGACCTTGTAAACGAGCTGCAGCTGCACAGTCCCCGAAACGTCACTAGTGGATTTATCTAAGTCTATAACCACGGGCTCAGTCACCAGCATCTGCACGGTACCGTGGGGTTTTGCGCGCTTGAGCAACCCGGAGTGGCGGGCCACAGCGACAGTGGTTTCTATTTTTTCATTGTCGCTAACCTTTTTAGCCGCGGTTTCACTAAAGAGCTGTGTCGGGTACGACGGGCACAGCGTCACAAATGCGGGCACATCACACAAGTGGGGTTTGCTGGCTGAGTGTGTCTCCTGCACGCAGGCCGAAACAAAATAGGCGACGCCATGTGTGGTTTCGATGCCCAAGTCGGGCGTCGGGCCTAGCGACGGCGGGATCAGAAGCTCCGTGCTTATGTTCGCGCCCTTGTCGTCCTCGCTGTCGTCGTCATCAACGGTGTGTACCGTCATGGGAATCTGGATCGAGAAGCGGAACCGGTACACCCGGCCTCTTTTCACGGGTAACCCACCGCTGCTGTTCCCGCCGGCTTCTTTTATCGGCACGATAAACTTCCCCAGATTTAACTGGCGTTTGGTTCGCGAGCTGCACTCCTCGCCGCTGAGGGTTGCGTAGGCATGGGTCACAGTAGTGTCGCGTTTGGGCGTGAATATAATGTTGCCAGTGACGAGGTCTTCAATATCGTAAATGTGCGCGCTGCTTTGGTCGAGTTCGACGTGCACGGCACCAATCCCGGGGCTGCCACCGCTGCTGGATGTGTAGTAGGGGGTGTATTCTGGCAGCGACTGGGGCGGGCGTGCCGTGGTCGTAAGCGGCGCGACGGAGGTGTAGGATGGAGGGTGCTGGATATGCGATGGCTGTAGCCCAAACACCCGCTGGGTAGTACTAAAGGCATGCATAACTAGGCGATATATCAATCTATTTGGATAAGAAAGTCTGGCTTGGAGATCAGGGGTTAATATCCCGTGGGATTATGCAGGATATTTATCTATTTCATTAAAAAAAAATTTTTTACAATTATTTCATCGAGTACTATAGCATTGTGGTTGGATATCTAGAATAGGCAGAGTTGGCGATACCAACCGCAGGTACGTCGCTCTCTTTGGAGATCCAATGGACTCCCAAATCGGCAACCCCGTTGACATCATCGAGTGCCTGTACCAGACAGCGATAGTCAGTGCCACAGGGCATACAATCAGTAGCAATACCTCCTGGTATCTCTTGTACTTTGCTTCAGCTATCTTTTTTCAGACGACTCCTTCGGAGGCCCCCCCTGTTGGGTCAGCTACTTGGGGAACCCCCAAAGGAGGTATTAAAACAGGACCCATTTATAATGGATGATTTTGGTTATTGAATTTTGTGAATTTTTTTTTTTCTTTTTTTTTCTTTTCTTCAAATGCACCCGATTGCTAAATGCCCTTTTTTAATCTTAAAAGCAAACGGTTTCAGATCTAGAACTTTCTGTTTTTCACTGTTTAATCTTCTTTTGATCCGGTTGCTTTCTAAGCTCTTTGAATCCAGAACCAAGACCACCCGTGTTGTTTGTAAGCGTGGGTCCCATAACCGCTCAGGTTAATACCGCTTGTTGCAGCTCTCTCCATCGTATACACCAAGTCCATGCTCAAGTACAGACCCGCTTGTTCTTTTGTATTTTTTTGTAATTTTTTTTTTTTTTTTTTTTTTGAAAAATGTAGCTGATATAACAGGTACCGTATTCAAAACAAAAATATTTTAATCAATCAATGAAGACCCAAATGCCCTTTTTGGTATCATGCGCAGGTACGTAGGCATGTACGAGTCTTGGTAAAAATGACGTTGGCGTCTGAAATCTCTGGGGGAAAAAGACCCAACCACTGCTAAATCAATCTGTAATATCACTGTCCCGGCTTGATAAACTTACAAGGAGCCTGGAACTGGTACGAGCATCATCGTAGAGTTCATCTAGTTTTTTCTAAGTATCAATGTATATACGTATATTACAAAGTCATTCAGTATATTCTTTTTATGGTCATGATTTCATTTGGTCTTGCCGTTCGTAAAGTTTCAGAACCGACCGCAGGTGTTCTAATAATGCGTGCCAATGGCGCCGAGCTGTTTTTGATCTCCATTAGTTCCCCCTTAAGCTGTTGCTACTACCTCTAAAGGTACTTTCAAGCCAACACACACTTGCTTTTTGAGCCCAGCCCCGCCAGAAACAAAAACCTTGAGTTCCAGCTCATGTTGATGCTCAACCACACAAGATTTAAAGCTAGGCGAGACTGCGGCAGTAGTAGAAGCACCCGGAGCTGCTGGACCCGACGCTGCCAAAGCAGGTCCCCCTGGTGCTGAGGATTGGGACAGCACCTCAGGGTCCCACGCCAGCGGAATCGAGACTGTGCACGTTTTGTGCCCGGACTCGCCCTGCTGCCAGTCGGCGTTCATCTCGTGTTGCGCCAGGACCAGCGTTTCCGTGGCTTTTTTTATTGCGGCCGCTGCCAGTTTCGGCGCGGCCCGCGCCTGGTCCAGGGTCGCAACCTTGCGCGAGGCGAGATAGGTGGTGGTTGAACGTAGCTCGAGGCTCGTGCGTTGCACGCTTGGGGTGCCGGTGCCCGCAAAGTCGAGCTCAAGCGGCAGCAGCATGCTATACGCGCGATCCAGCGCCAGCCGCAGCCCGCCGCCGGTACTGCTGTTTGGCATGGTCAGCCGTATTGAGAACTGGCCATTCGCAGCAGCAGTGGCCTTTTTGCTGCTACTCCAAAGTGTTTTCAGCGTGCCCCCAAACTTGAGGTTGGCCTGCGCAGAGTGAACCCTCGTGGCAGCGTCGCTGTCGCTGCTGCTGTGCCCAGGGCTATCACCAGCAAGCGGTGGGTACGAGGACACAATCTCAAGGTCACGCACGCTGCGGCAGAGCGTGACAATCCGCGATTCAGACGTAAGGGCGCTGACCTGCGGCCCGCGCACGGTTGCGCACAGCTGGTACTCAATCTTGACGCCGGGCCGGCTAAAGGATGGGCCCAGGCGCATATGCTCAGCATGTGCTCCACACGTGCATGCCTCGTCGGGGCTCATCTTCACGTTCGGCACCTGCACTGAAAAGGGGAAGCTGTAAATGTAGCCCGTAGATACAGTGCCGTCCGGCGGCATGGCCATCTCAGGCACAATGTGATAGCCCAGTTTATATGTGTGCGAGCACGAAATATTTGCGTTGCTGCCCAAGCTACTAAAAGTGCTTTCCTTTACCAGGAGCAGCAGGTTGACGCCCGAAATGCCCTGCGGCTGGTCGCTATCCTTCTTGCGCCACGGCACAAACATAATGGTACCCTGGATGATGTCCCCTAAGGAAAAGCGCGTGCGGTCGATGCGAATCGTAAGCGCAGAGGTGAGACGGTCGTCATCGGCTGTGTTGTTATTATGATGTGGGTGGAGATGCTGGTTGAGCCGCGAGAGTGTTGACTGTTCCGGCTCCGTCGGTGCCCGGGTGATCTGGGCGCCGGTCGAGTACTCCGGAAGGCCAGCTCCGCTAACGTTCGACTCGGACAGCTCAACCGCCGGCAGCTGCGCCTCCTCCTGCTCTTCTTCTGGTGTCAGGCCCGGCACGTAGGAAGCGGGTGTGGAGTAGTCCATGGATGACAAATCGGTAATTACTGATGCCGGCGAAAAAAGCGAGTTGGGGTTAACTTGCGGTACGCCCGGTGCGGTATTTGTGTGGCCAGTAAGACGATCTTCCGTGACCATATCTGGCACGGAGCTGCCGTCTTCGTTGGCCTCGTTCGACTCCATGCGCCGGGGCATGGGGTAGTAGCGATGCGGAAGATCAGAGATTGAATTTGCGGGGAGGCTGATGGGCGAATTGGGAGCGCCTGGCGCTAGTGCGTACGGGGGCGGCGCAGAGCTCGTAGAGCTATGATAGTCCAACAGCAGTGACATAGTTAGCTATAGGGCAAAAAGAGAGAAATGGGCAAAGTACAGGCAACTGGAAGTTTTAGTAGATGGCTCTGTACGGGATATAGAAGGATTTATATAGAATTGGCCATTAGAGTCACCAGGAAAAAAAAACTTCAAAAACAGACGCCAAACCTCGCTGTGAAAAAGCAACATAGCTCAGTAAGCAAAAATTAAATTGAAAAAAAAAATTAATAAAAGAAAAAAAATTAATAAAAAACCGCGTGAAATTTCATCGCGAATTAGAATCACGCAAACCAAGGAGAGCGGCTTTCCGGCAGAATTTAGAAGCCGTTGCCGTCTTGTTCAGTGTCAAAGAGGGTCTGCCAGCACTTTGGCTGCAGTTTCTGACTATGAATGCCATGTTAACGCCATGTCCTGGGCTGTGCAAGTCAGCCGAACAATAATAATAATAAAAAGGCATGGCAGAGGGGAACTTTTGGATAGGATAATCACGATGCTGGGTTTTTCACGCTTTACCTTTAAAGTGGGACACGTCCAAGTACAAGGCATTGTAGCTCATTTTGCCAATGTAGATGTAGCGGCCTTCAGTCACAAAGCGAAGAATCCGGTTATTGGCGCTATCGTTGCCTAGAGGCCGCTGGAAAAATGCCTCAAACAGCTGCCGGCGCGCGCCGTAGAATCCCTTGGTCGGGATCATAAACGCAACTTGTGCGAGGCGCTCGCATCCCTTAAGGCACTCGAGGAACTGTTCGCCCGTGAGTCCTGCAGCTGTGACCTCCTGGTACCCGACCGCAAGGTACTCAAGGTGCGGTAGCCCTGCTAGCGCCCGTAACAGCCTGCGTGTGTATGCTACCGATGGGGTGCTTGGAAGCTCCGGATTGACCATTGAAAACGACAGAGACTGCAACCGAGGACATGCATGCTGTAGAAACTCAACACACTGTAGCGACACTTCCTTAAGAATAAGCTGCGTTAAATTGGGACACGACTCAATCAGGTCGCGCTCCTGTTGATACCGCGCATGCCATAGCTCGAGTTTAGTCACGCAAGGGAAATGCAGTTTGACCGGAGCCGTAGAGTTATACACTTGATTCCAACTACCAACGTGGCTCCAGAGAAAGCTGCACGACCGAACGTAAGGAAAAGTCTGGGTGGCCATGACTGCCGTCTTGTGCTCGAGTTCTTGAAGATACTCGGCGTTAGTGTCATCCTGCAGGGAAAGATCAAACTTAACGCTGGTGGTGACGGGAAGCAAATCGGCGGCCTCAATGCCTGTGAGGGTGCTGACGACCTCGCCAGACACTCGTAATCGCCCCAATTGGCGCATTGCTGCAAAAGTGCTGCGATACAGCCGGAAGCCTCCGCCACGGCCAGTAAGGCTGCATGCGTTGCCAATGTAGAGCGATTCTAGGTTAACCAAACATGATAACAGCGAATTGACCCGCTCAGGGTCGTCGTCGTCCGACACAGTGACGTCGAGCCAGCGTAAAATCTGGAAAAACATTGGCCCCTTGTTGGCCATCAACACTGTCAGACGTACCGGGTTGCGCATGGTGTCCTGAATCAAGTAAAACTTGTCAGTAGCGCGTAGAAACCGCACCAAGTAGTCAATGGGCCGCGCAGCGTAGTTGGCCACAAACAGCTGGACATTGGAAACATTAACAAGACGGTCGCGCAGCTCGGGCTGCTGCAGGCTTTTGATCTGCTTGGTCATGGCCTCGGTACCGCGGAAATCAAAAATACTCATGACACACACGAGGCGGCACGTCTGCGGCGAGATCTCGCCACTGGCAACCTGCTCCAAGAAGCGCTTGAAGGACGAATGCACCGAGTGGTAGCAGCGAAACTTGGTGCCAATGAGCAGCTGGGTGACGGGTTTTGGTGACGAGATGGCACATGCGTAGCACATGTCCGGCGTGAAATCGAGCTGGTCAAGGCCTACAGTCGGGAACTGGTCAATAAACGCAATGGCCTCCCAGAGGATGCGGTAAGTGACGTCATAAATCGCATGGCAGACAAGCGAGAGGGAAAAAAGGTCTGGCTGGGCGAGAAAGCTAGAGATGTTCTCTGTGATTTCTACAGGGAGCTCAGCGAGATTCATTCTACAAGGGGGGAAGGGAATCTGGAAGAGTATCAACAGGGGGGGGAAGGAAATATATGATCTGGAAATGATAGTTCAAAGGGATTATAGATTTGAAATAATGGGGATTTTTTTTTTTTTAAAAAATTAAAATGAACACAACCAATACACCTGAAGGGTTGTACGTTTACAATAAAAAATGTTTGTTTTAGGGCTTATCGATAAACCTTGTGCCTCAGTAACGGTACGAAAACGAGTTTAGAAACCTAAAAGAAAGGGTTAGAAACGGGGTTAGAAACGGGGTTAAGAAGGAACTAACGATGGAAAAAAAAAAAAAAAAAAAAAAGAGTAAAGATCACGCGCAATACGCGGGATCCTGGGGTTAGTTGTACTTACTGTTCTCGGTAGAGTCCTTGCCTATGCTCGAGGTTGACGACGAACCTGACAGCACAGAGCTGATAACAGAATCGTAGTAGTTGGCACCGGACCATTTCTGGTGCGTCAGCACGTCGCACCCAAGGGCCTTCTCCTTCTTTTGCACAAGGTCAACATAGGCCTTCATACCGTCGGTCTTGAACTTCTGCGAAAGCTCCCAGGTTGCCAGGCCGTTGGTGTGCAGGCCAGCAAGCGAAATGAGCTGCATCACAAAGCCAGCCTTGCCAAGCTCCCAGACAAAGTCCTTAAGGTCCTGCTCGGTAAAGCCGTGGGCAGCCCAGTTGAAACTAGGACTCAGGTTGTAAACCAGCCACTTGCCCGGGTGCTTCTTGTGGATCTCAGCGGCAAACGCCTTGGCCTGCGCAAGATCGGGGCTCTTGGTCTCAAGCCACAGCAGGTCAGCGTAGGGGCCAAACGCAATCGCACGCTTGATGGCAGGGGCCATGCCGGTGCGCACAAAGTGGTAACCCTCACGGGTACGGGGGGTATCCCAGTTCCAGTAAACGTCGCGGCCAAGCACCTCGCGGGCAATAGCACGTGCATCAAAGTTAGACTGGCCCTTGGAGCGGGCGAGGTAGCCCTCAATAAGACCGGACTTGCCATCCTTGGTGAGGGCTTCGGTAACGGCCTCGTCAAAGGTGACAAGCTTGATGTCCTTGCTCCAGTCGAGCTCGAGCTTGTTGACGGTTTCGGTAGATGCACCCGAGGCCTCGGCCTCCTGGAGCACTTCCGCCAGGGGCTTGACGTTCTCGGTGACACCGAGAATGAACTCGTGGTCGGAGGCGTCAATAGAGCTGCTCAAAAGATTAGCAGACTCGGAGTCAGTGCGGGCAATGACAAGGTTGGAAGTGCCCATAATATCCCACTGCATACGCGTAGCAACGAGGCGTGAAATGTGGGTGCTCGTGGGAACAATAACCTTACCGGCAAGATGACCACACTTCTTACCACCGTGGAGCTGGTCCTCAAGATGGATAGCGGCGGCACCCCGCTCAGCAAACAGCTTGGCGAGCTTCATGACGGCGCCAGTGCCGCCGTGGCCAGTATCGGCGTCGGCGATAATGGGACGCAGGTAGTCGATGCGGCCGTTACCCTCGGCGGTGCGCTTGGCACGCTCCGCTTCAGAGAGGTTGACCCACTCGTGCCACGCCTTGCGGTCGTGCAGCTGCTGAGCGCGGAAGATGCGGTCAACTTGGTTGGGCACTGTGTCGTATGGGTAGTCGCCAAAGTCAGGTGAGACTTCGTTTGTGGTGGTGAGAAGGGATGAGGCGGCCCAGCCAGAGATGTACACGACCTCCTGGTTTTTGGCAGACTGCGACATCTGCACGGGGTCCACGGAACCAATAGTATGCACGGGGAGGCCCTGTTTTGAGCGCTCAGTGAAAAGGGCAAAGAGCTTGTCAGCCTGGACGGATGACGGATACTGGACGGGGAGCGTGCCACGGAAAGATGCAATTTTAGCGGCCGGGTACGGGCGCTTGATGTCCTTGAAGCGAGGCGACGCCCACCACTGCTCGATCTCTTCAGTCTGAGAAGACAGGTACGCACTTTCTTCCTGTGCAGATGGGTATGGGAACTTGGATATGGTGGAGAGAGGCACAGACATGGTTTTTACAGTGCGTGTGAAATGGGAGAGTTGGGAGGAGCGGGTCTTGCCCAGAAGAGAAATCATGATGACTTGTTGTTGTTGGAGGTGATGATATACAATGGAGTTTAAACCAGCACCCCCCAAGGAGACGCTGGCCCTTTTATATCCCAAAGTTTCGGGAGCAGAGGCCGGGACCGGCTTGTGCGATGAAATCTGAAACTTTACTGGCAATGCTGCTGTTGTTTGTTGTTGCTGCTGCGGGCAAAACCCTGACATTACCCCTCCACAGAATCCCCAAAGGAGCTCGGAGGCACACGCCGGCGTAGACGGGCGGAAGGCCGTGATGTCCAAAAGGGGATGCGGGGGTAGCCGCAGACACAACCCAAAGAGGAACTACCGGTTGTCGGAGAAGCCATGCTCGCCACTCACGGCCCGCGTAAATCAAACAGAAAACAAAAAAAAAAATAAAAATAAACAATAATAAATAAAAATAATAGAAATAAAAGGGAAATAACTGGTCCGGCAAAGGGCAAAGATATTAATCATGATTATGTAACTGTAGTCAAATGGAAAGGATCAAGATCCGTTATGGAAATAGGCACTGAAGTAAACCCTGGACAGACCGGCTCGTGTTTGGTTGCTGCCGGTCACCATGTTTGGCGCGTCTGGTTGTAACAAAACCACTGATTTAACATATACCTATCTATGACTATCCCTTGCGGAACATCACTGGATTGGCGGCGGCATCGGTCGCGGCATAGTTGGCTGCATTGTTGATGACATTGTGGTTGGGTTTGGTCGCGGCATAGACGGTGGCATCGTCTGTGGCATTGTCTGGGACATGGCGGGCGGCGGCGGTGGCATGTTGACACCTCCGTTAGCTGCGCTGAATTCATCAAACACCAGTGAGTAGATGTCGGACATCCACTCGTTGCGCATGTTTACCGACGCCTGTGACATGTCCGTGTGGATGTACTGCTTAGTGAGCCGCTCAATTACATCGTAAAAGCGAGCCGCCAGTTGGTTTTCATTGGTTAGTGAAAGCAGCGTTTCGTTAGTGCGCTGAATGTCTGAGAGCCACTCGCCCGCGTGCTCAGATCCTGGTTCCGACGAAAGACAAATAATCGGGATAAGTGCCGCCTGGAACAAAAAGTAGAGCGCATACCACACGGATATAGACGTGTGCTGAAACATGGTCAAGAACTCAGTCACAAGTCCAATCGTCTCCCGCGCGCTCTGGATGCAAATGCGCCGCGCTTGAATCTCAGCCTCGCTCAATGTCGACTTGTCACCCGCCAACAAAATATGCTGGAGCACAAACGGCCGGAAGATAATGATTTGAAAGTTCTTGATGCGCCACAGCAACCGATACTTGGTCAGGACTGGCCACTGCAAGTATGTGTCGATATAGACGGTTGGCTGGAAATAATGGGGTAGCTCCGACATAAATTTTTCAATAGTTTTGTTAAACTCAAGTGACTCCTCTGCCGACGGGCTCGGTTTGGCAATCAGCCGGTTGTATATTCTATTAGTGATGAGACAGAATTTGGACTGGTAGATGATGCCTGAATAGATGGTTGGCGCATCAATCTCCTTCGGAACAGTCTCGGTCTCAGCTGTCAGTTGAGTGTCGTTGACATTGAGTGGCAGCTTGGCGTCAACAATCTCTGGACCAGGCAGGTTGATTGGGCGGCCAAATGTCACTGCTGCGCCGGCGTCAAACATGTAGAGAGTCCACCAAACACGCCGCCGAATCTCCAACTTGAGTGGGCTGCTCTTCCAGTTGGGGAACTCGCGGTAGAGACCCAGGCCAAGAGCCATACGGATTGCAAGACCAAGGTAATTCCAGCCCGTGTTAGGTTTGTTGCGTTTTTGTACGTAGTTGGACAAGAGCGTGAGTGCTTGCACTAGCGGCAGATTGCCCGTCTCAAGAATGTTGGAGCTGAGTTGCGAGCGGGCCTGGTGGTAGTAGATGAGATCTGCACTACTGCTTTCGTGGTTAATGCACCACGAGCCAAGCGCAAGTATGGCGTTATAAAGCAGCTCCCACACGTCGGAGCGCGGCCGCGGCAGCAGGCCCTCGTACTGTGCACGGAATGTTGGCTCGTGGATGATCGGGTACGAGGAATTGTAGTAAGCGAAGAACGCGTCGACAAGCGTGTCGCTGATCATCTTGGGCACCGGCGTCGTTGTCATAGACAAAAGCTGCGCCCGGATTTGATATTCAGTTGCATCATCCTCCTCGGAGATGAGCGGCAAGTCCCACGACGGCGGCACATGCAGGGCGCGCAGAAGCACGGAGCTGGACGCCTGGCCAAAATAGCCAGTGCCCTGTGGGTTGAGCGAGAGCGCAGCCATGCCGTCGGTGAGCTCGTTGCCCTTGAGCTCCTCCTCTACCCAGTCAAACCCGTCGGCCTCGTCGGGCACCTCGTCGTTTGGAAGAACAGGCCGATGCTGCAATTTGGATTCCGATTCTTTTTGTTGCTGTTGTTGTTGAGCTTGCTGTTGCGCAGGCGGTGCCGAACGCAGCACATTCTGATGTCGTGTATCTTTCGAAAGTAATTTATCGATATCGGCATTAGGCAAGATATTTGATATCAATTGTTCCAGACGGCGCGCGCGCTCCTCGACCTGCGTGAGATGGCTTCTGGTAAGTGGCGAGCGTACAGTCTTGGGGGAATACTTGCAAGTGCGGTTGTACTGTATGCACTTGGAGCAAGCTGGCAGCTCCTTGGAGCACTTGAGCTTTCTGATTCGGCATGAATCACACTGGGAAAACTGTTAGCAGAAAGAGAGAAAGAGAGGACGGCAATTGTAGCGGCATCAAATGAGTTTGAGCGGAGTCGCGGAACAACATTATCCGTCAGACAAAGAAGGTAATAGAGAGAAGTACAACGACGCGCTAGGCAGTGTTAGGGCAGAAACTTACCGCTTGTTCAATGTTGGAGTCGAGAGAATTCAGAGTGGAGGTCATGGCGGCACTGGAGCTGTTCATGAGGAGTTCCGGAAAAAGCTGGGGTTCGTGAAGGTGCTAAAGAAGCAGAGGTTTAAGAAGAAGGATGCACCTGCGAATGGAAGGAGTCAAATAAAACATGGCAGAAAATACCAAGTCGATATGGCTCATAGTCCCATATAATACATTTGGGTCTTCAGTTTGCCAGTGGTAGCAGACCAAATAAAATTTTGGAAAAAGAAATTCTGAATACGCTGGTGTTATCAGTTTAGTCCCACTACTGCTTCGGTTCAGGGGGGGAGTCTCAAGATTTGTGTTTGCCAAAAGCAGCCATTTCCAAGCGAGCAGGGCTCCATTTGCACTCAACCGCCGGATATACCGGCTTGACCGTTTTGGCATATAATCTTTACTAGTGTGGGCCTTGGTTTCGTCATCAGGTCTACATGTACGTTCTTGTTTGCTTGTTTGTTCCGCGGCGCGTGGAGCGTGTTGCGGCAGCCGCGTGTCTTCTAGGGGATGCACATGTAACTTCCCGGTTCCAATGGCAGAAACCATGAATTAAGCTGTTTTTGTTATAGCAATAATAGAAATATAGCAGTATGCATTAAGAGACTTCAATTGAAAGATTCTGGTGTAAAGCCCGGAAGAACAAGTCTGGAGGATGAGATGACCAGCAAGTACAAGAGAGAGAGACAGTTTGCTGGCCGTATAACTATAGCAATAATAATAATAATAATAATAATATTAGTCCAGATTGACTGAGAATTCTCGTCCCAAACTCTCAATAAGTTAAAGGCCTCCTAATAATAAACAGCTATTTCAAGTTGATAAAAAAAATGTCGGAAAGTGATAATCCACAATAGTTTCAGTGATTGCTTTTAAACAATCTCAGCAGCGGTGTGATGAGGTTGAGAGATATTTGTCCCTCAATCTCCAGAAGCTGGCAATTGCGTCGAGCCCCAGTTTCCTGTTGAGCAGCACCGAGAGGCTTAGTGCTGGAGGTATCCGTTTAAGCTCTTACCTTATGTCGCCATGCCAAACGTATTCAATGAGGATGTTCCGTATGGTTTTGAGATCCCCGCATTCAAATTCCTAAGAATCCTGTGGTATGTGGAACCTCTCGAACCACCCATTGCTTAAGTCACGACCCGTACCCATCCAGATGATAATGCTCAAGGTGTAACGCTGCTTGTTCCATAAGATTTGTTTGATGATAAACTTGAGAACCGTTAAGCTAAATTGATCATTGGGTGCTATATTACGACACCATTCATGCCTACCTCTTTTGCCTATGCTGTACTGGTACTTTCATTTTCTTATATTTTTTTTCACTTTCTTAGTTTCTAACTAGAAACTCTGTCATATTTCATCATACTCTCTTTTATCACTGCAATTTACCCAGGGTGCCATGCCGGGAGGCAGGTCGGGTTTCATCCAAATTTCTAAGTCACTAAGATACTTCATGTAGTACCATATTGGAGATTTTCTGTCAGTAGCAGTAGATAGTTCCCACATCGAGTTCTCTTTGCTTTTAATTTTTTATGTAACCATTGATCTAAAGACAATAAACTGACTATCCTTCTTCTATTTTGCTTAAAACGTATTTGAGTAGCAGCCGGGTACACTGATCTGAAACTCACAATGGTACTGTTCAAGAGAAGTAGCCTTAACGGCCCCAAGTGCTTTTTTTAGACAGTTGCCCCAAATACTTCTGAACTTGTTCCTGGTTTTGTCTTGGATTACAAAGTTCCGCACCTCAATTCCGTATTTAAATGGGCCTGATACAAGCCAGGAAACGACTTCTGACTGCTATGCCGGTCTTTCCGTTCCTCACACTACCAAGCTGTGTTATGATTCCAGATGCACTGTTTACATTTTTAAGCGAATTGGCTATGTAATCTCTAAAAGTCAATCCTCCATTTAATATGATACCAAGCAACTGGCTTTGATCTTCTTTTTGCTCGCCATTTGATAGAAAATCAGTTTACTGTCCTTACATCAAATGATTACATACAAATTTACAAAACAAAATAACATACAAAGAAGACATGAAATTTCAAAATAATTGTCTCTATGAGACTGTCAAGGTAGCAGTGTCAGCGCGCGTTATGAGTTCAGACGTTCGATGGCGCCGAATTTTCCATGAAAGTATCCATGTGCTAAGGGAAACCTGAGATACATAACACCCAGTAAAACCTTAACAAGCTGCTTAATCAAGCGAACCATCAGCAAAGAAGTTGCGGTAATGAATCTAAGAACTTGACCACCGTTCCCAGGCCCTTCTTGGTATCAAGAAGGATCTTAGGATCAAGCTCCGGGGAAACTTTTCTCAACAAGTCTCGCTCTGCAGGGTGCAGAGGACACTCTTTTGGCTTTAGAAGTAACATTTTTTGCATGCTCTTGGAATTTGAGCTCGCAGTCAAGTGTTACCCCCAGTAACTTCAAACTCTTCTGAGCTTGTCGTTTGCCTAAACCAGCAACCGGTAGCGTAAGTTTTCTTGGACCTCGTTTTTTCTTTTTCTTAGGTCGCCCACGTTTGGATTTGTGGATATGCAAGAATCCTAACTTATCACCATAGTCAAATTCAGTGTGACACTCTTGAGCCCATTCATGACAGATCTGTAACACCCTACTCAATGTTGCAGTGTTTTTATCAACGTCCTTACCACCTTTATAGATGGTGATGTCATC
>QQZM01000062.1:0-34709 GCA_013365045.1 Geotrichum candidum | reverse complement strand
TCTGGTGTAGTTGGTTATCACACTCGCTTAGCATGTGAGAGGTCCCCGGTTCAATTCCGGTGTCGTCCAATTTTTTTTACTTGATCATTTTTTTTCCTTACCGTTTTTTTTTAGCCTAACGAAAACTATCATTAATGGCATGAATATGGATAGATAACTAGAGGCATCTATGGCTGGCACTTGCTCATATAGTTGCCATAATATATACTTATTTGCTTGATTCTAGCAAGATGCCTTTCTGGGTCACCCTCTATTATTTGCTTAATGCGATTGGTGAGTTTCTATTCAAGAGTTCTCGCACTTACATCGCGGATAGCTCAAACAGTAAGTTGGTTACAGATTTCTTTCATTCGCATGTTTACTAGAAAGATTTCAGCGTTACACTGCATTGATTTAAATGGGCCAGATCGAAATGTTTCAAAAATCTTATGTAAGGCAGTATTTTGAACATTTTGAATCTCATCTTTCCACTGGCTTATCTGTTTGTGATACCAATCTGGCCTAGGATATTGGATTATTGGGCGCACCCACAAAACACAGAGCTGTTTTATTGTTTGGCAAGAGGCATCTTTTTATATACCACCGAGGACTCTTATTGTGAGTGTGAACAGTCAGCAACTTTAGGTTCACTATAAGTTGGATTTAGAAAGATTACTGGTTAGTGAGAAAAAAAAAGCTTTTTGAATGATGGTATTAGATAGATAGATAGAAAATCAGTTTATTGTCTTTAGATCAAATGGTTACATAAAAAATAAGATTGATGGCGTTACTGATGTTTTTTCTGCAGAAGTCAATTTCAATCTAGCACGAAAACTTCTGATTGATATTAATAGAACTTTGGTATATAATACTGATTTTTTTTTTAACCCTACCACTGGGAAAAAATAATATTTTCACCTCGCCCATATTTCATCTTATTCAAAAATGCCTACCGTTTTCTTGTTAAATTATTCTCTGTTATATAATAAAAGAAATAGGATGACTGAATTTTTGGCAATATTTTGAAAAAAGTACAGCAATAGTAATCTCTTAGATTGTTTTATAGTCATGACCCGTATCAGCATTTGTGATAAACTGCATTCGATCACAATTTGTCAAAATACTTAACAATACGGATTACAACAGGCTATCTCAGCTTGGGCTTTGACATCTTCATCCCAACCTTTTAATGCTGATGATTCTCAAATAATCGATTTTCTAAAAAAACTTTTTTTTTCTATGGTACAAAATACAACAAAAATACTAGAAACTAAACAGGGAATAAACAAAAATAAAAAACCAACAATAGCGACAACCAAAAAATATTATACAATACTCCAAAACAAAAAACAATATGCAGCATGGGGTTGCATATTCTTTAACTGTAGTCTTCGTCGTCGGAAGAGCCCAAGAACTGTGCGTAATCGTCGGCCGAGGCAAAAACAGGAAGATCCTTGAGTTTTTGCTTCTTTGACTTTTTCTTGGCAGGCTTCTCCTCGGACTCCTCGGCAGCATCAGAGGCCTCCTCCTCCTCCTCGTCGGAGTCAAGTGCGCGCTTGTTGCCGGCCTTCTCGAGTTCCTTTTCAAACATGGCTTCGAGAGCAGCATCATCATCCGCGTCGACATCGTCGCCGTCTTCAGAGTCGCTGGCGTCACCGCCGAGAGAAATCTCCTCGTCAGAGTCAAGCAGACCCTCTTCGTCGTCAAGACCCATATCGTCATCGCTCTCGTCGTCAGCCACAGCTGGCTTGTCCTTGCCGGCAACGGCTTCTTCTTCGTCATCCTCAAGGTCAACTTCATCTTCATCCTCTTCATCTTCATCAAAGTCCGAAAAGTCGCTCATGTTCAAATCGTCATCATCATCGGCCTCAACATCAGGCTTACTGCTAACAAGCGCCTTCCAGACGGCATCCTCATTGAGTCCATCTTCATCAAAGTCGCCGGTCTTGGGGGTGTCCTTCTTCTTTGATGCGGCACCATCACGCTTGCTCTTGGCCATGAAGTAGTTGTAGAAGAAACGCTCGCCAACATCGACATTATCAATCTTCATGTTAGCCCAGTCATTGACATTAATAGGCTTCATGTTGCGCGAACGATCGGCACCAATCACGAGTCCAGTGGCGTCAGAACCGGCAAGAGGTTGCATGATACTGCTACCGTGGGTGGTAGTCTTCTGCTTGGGGTTACGGTAGACAAATCTGTCGAGGAAATGTGACAGACCATGCAAGGTCATATCAGGCTGACCAAGCTTCAATGGCTTGCCATTCTCACCAACTTGAGGCTTACCCACCAAACTGTTGGCGTAAAGCTCAACAGTAGGATGGAAATGGTTCAGCAAAGGAAGCAGCTCCCACAGCTTGGCATTGCCAGCGTTGGCAAAAATAGGATCACGCTTCTTACCATCATAGACTTCTTCAGCTTTCTCCTCGCCATTTCCAAGCTTCTTGGCTTCACTAGTGTTGAAAATAACCTCGCGAAGTCTTGGGGTAGACTTAGACAGCTCAATAAGCAGGTAAAGAACACCAGCAACAACACCAATGTTGAGCCAGTGGTCAGCGATCTGCACCAGTCTTTTGGCAAAGGCTTTAACCCGCTCAATGTTAACGTCCTGCTTGATGGCCTTGAACAGCAAGTTAAGGTAGAGTCTGAGCTTAGAGGAAACTGACAGTCTCGGATCAAGCAAACTCTCGTAGAGGGTCTTGTAAAATCTATCGCTAAGACCTTGATCCTTCTTAGAGATCTGGAACAACAGAATCAGAGCCTGAACACTGGTGTTGAAGTTAGCAGAGTGGGTGACTCTGTAAAGGGTATTGATATGCGAGAGGAGCAGTTCTTCAGGAAGCTCAGAGAAGGGGTAAGCTCTGTTCATACCGGTAAGGATGGCAGAAGTAAGCTTATTGGTCTCCTCCTCCTTAACAGTCTCGGAGGTCTTGGCCATAACACGTTCACCACCGTGCTTACCCTTATTACCCTTGTTCTTCCATCTAGGCTTCTTGACTTTCTTGACCTCGGCCTCGGGAACGGGCTTTTCGTTGTTCCACTCGGCAAGAAGACGCTCAAACAGAGTCAGGTAGGTCTTCATGAGGGTATTGGCAACATCAATCTCCTTGTGCGCAATGATGGTTTGGTTGAGAGTGATGATTGAGTAGTATCTAGAATGGTAATCAGAACCGGGGCGGAAGAGCAGTTCGGAAATAGAATTGACAATAACGTTCTTCATGGCCGGGTGCGCCTGCTGGACCTGAAGCAGCAAGTAGGAAACACGAGACGCAACCTTCTTGTCACTGTCACCAAGCTTGTTGACACCAAGACGTAATAAGTTGGCTTCTTGCTCGGGCTTGGACTTGAGGAGATCAAAGATATGCAAAACCGCATTCGATCTGACGTAAGGGACAGTATCATGCGAGAGAACCTATAATTGTTAGAAAATGAAATAAAAAAAAAGTGTTGGTGAAATACATACCTCAAGAATCTGAATCAAAGAAAAGAAGTATTGCTTGAGCCAGTCCTCAAAGGCCCAGACAATAAGCAGCTCAGGGGAAGTGAAGCTTGAAAGACCAGGCTGGTTCTTGAACCACCGCAGCTTTCTGTCAGGAAGGACGTTACCCTGTACAAAAATATCCTTCAAAGCGGCAATACTCTGGAGAGCACTACCTCTTGACTTTTTGCGGCACAAACTCAGCAGCGAAGTAAGGTACTTAACGGAATGCAGAGGCGACTCCTGAATGAGAAGTGAGTAGGCACCAATCTTATCGGAGAGGGTACCGGCAGTAAGCAGTTGCGACAAGAACTGCTTTTGGCTGTTAGATTTGTTGTTTTCGTGGGTGAAAAGCTCGTTTTCCTTGGCAAGCAGGTTCTTTGCCTTTTCATAGAGGCGCTCAATAAGCACAGGGGATGTCGGGATTTCAAGGGGCTTGGGCTCGGGCAGCTCATGGTTATACCACTCAGAGCGGGGCGTAAGAATGAGCTCGTACTTGGAGTGCGATGCATTGAAGACAGAGTCAGTTGATTCAATGGTAGCCATCTCGTTCATGATCTGATCAATGTCGTTAGAAGTAGATTGGTTGAACTGGGCCTTGCGTTCGTCGACCTTTTCCTTCTTATCTGATTTATCGGACTTGTCAAACTTGTCGGACTTCTCCTTCTTGTCAGTTTTATCAGATTTCTTATCAGCCTTCTCCTTTTTAACTTCCTTCTCTTTCTTAGTATCCTTCTCCTTCTTGGCATCCTTCTCCTTCTTTGCGTCGGCCTTCTTCTCCTTCTTGGACTTGGGCTTCTCTTCGACCAGCTCAGGCACCTTAGCGTCCTCATCGTCGTCCATAACCACATCAATGTTGCTGGTACCGTCGCCCTTGAGACCAATCTCGTTCATAAACTTGAAGATGTCGTTGTCAAGATCCTTCTTGTTTCCCTGATTGGATTTTTTGTCAGCAGCGTCGCCGCCAAAGTCCATGACAGAGCCCTCGCCGTCGGAGTCACCTAAAAGAGCAAGATCCTTTTCATCACCGCCAAAGGCCTTAATCTCTCTCAATAACACACTATTGTCGTCTTTATTGTTAGTGGCAGGCTTTGCGGACTTTGTATCCTTCTTGGGCTTGGATTTGTTGTCCTTCTTGAAAGTATCCTTTTTGGCAATCTCTTTCTTGGGAGCTTCTTTCTTGGGAGCATCCTTTTTGCCATTGTTGCCCTTTTTGCCTGCCTTTTTACCAGTAGTAGGCGCGGCAGTCTTGGGGTCAAGCTTGTTTCTGATCTTGTCGCCAAGCTTGGCCAGGGCGTTCTGACTAGGCACGTTATCGCTCATAGTTGCAAATAAATCGGTCTATAAACAAGCCAGTTTAATAACAAGTGAACAAAAAAAAGAAAAAGACAGATAAGAAGCCGTAAAGGGGGTCTTGTTGGTGCTTCTATAGATCTGGCTTGAGCTTTGATGAGAGATTGGGAAGGTGAAAAATTGTTTTGTCCCAATTCGTTGCCTAAAAAATTTTCTATGGGAAATCAGATCAAGATGAAACAATAGTATATCTGAGCATGAGCAAATACCAGAATGAACTCATCAAAGCCAACTTTACAATATTAATTCAATATTTAATAATAAAATAAGGCTAAGTATTGAATTTAGGTTGCAAATAAATGTGTTTTGTCAAGTTTTAATCTTTTTAATGCCGTATTAAATAATGTTTATTGAGTTTTAGAAAATCTGCATTTTTCCTTTTACAAAAATTGCCTTGATGGCCAAGTTGGTAAGGCGCGTCACTAGTAATGACGAGATCGTCGGTTCGAATCCGGCTCGAGGCATTTACTTTTTGTTAGATCTTTGTGGTCTTTTTTTTTTTTTTTTTCATTTACCATTAATGTCAGTTCTGCGATTTCAAAGAAGGAAGCAGGGAGGACAGTGGATGAAAACTTAGCACAAGAAGCCACTCCTTATAACACTAGAACCAGCCAACCCCATTGCCTCAAAAGTACCAGCTACCTGGTTAAAGCCAGTAGACATTGATAAATCGGTGTGCCAGTATAAACTATGACATTCAGTTTTAAACCTGATGCTTAGTTTGACATGGCTTTTTAAAGCAATGTCTGTATATACACTTGTTGTCCTTATGAGTTTCACATTGTTGGAAAGATGCCAATGACAACCAACAAATCTTTGATTTTGAATAATAATGACATTTAAGCTCTAGAGCTATCACTAGACCTACCTGTTTGTAACACAGAATCTCCAGATTTCCCTAACTGGTGTATGCAGTACTTGCAGCTCCGGGATGTCGCTTTGATACTGATCTGGGGACATAGGGTATTAGATAGATAGATAATCAGTTTATTGTCCTTACATCAAATAGTTACATAAAAATTACAAAACAAAACGACATAGGGTATTATGCAAAATACATTAAAAGTTATGAGATGTGTACAGCTGCACTAGGCTAAGACATACATTTTATTTAGGTCCAGCCCATGTTTCAGCATTGCATATTCTAGCTGGCCGTTGGTCGACATTCATGATGGTGTTGTTTAGAGCTTGCGATTGTAGGAGGAGGTTTAGGATCCAACAAAGTCCCCCAGACTTGATTTTTGTGCTCATATATATATGAGATTGCAATTGTTAAGAAAAAATTTTCTATCTGTGAACGATTTTGTTGTTTCCTAGAGCAAGTTGTAAATAATCATGCCTGATTTCAGGTTGAGTTTCTGGTTTTACAAATTCTTCTTTGGGACTGTAACCATATTTGATATACTTGAAATCTCAGGCCCACAGGTTCTCTAATGTCATTGCCAAATCTTGACATCAATATCTGACTTCAGGAAGCGATATCTTCAACTTCGTAGAGTGATGTGAATCAAACCATGGAGATTGTCATATATATATATTCTGTTGTTTTCTTACAAAAGGTTTTGTGCCTTTAGTCAGTAATTATTTTTGATGGTTTCAGATCGTGATAGGTTATTTTTCTTGGCCACCCCGACAGGACTCATTTGCAGCATGAAATCGCCACCAATCGCCATCCAAGTGCATGCAAGACGATGAGACCAACCTAACAAACGTAGTATTGCTGGCGTCCAGACTGGAGTATTTATTGTTTTTCTATTATTCATCCAGCCCACTATTTGAAATGCGATCACTGTGGCAAACAATTTTTTTTTTTTTTTTTTTTACTAAGACAAAGGATACTAGCCAAGAGAAGTTTTTTTTTTTTTTTTTTTACCTTCGTATAACATTTCCTCCTGAACCTGCATGCAAGCACCTGTGCTAACTACGACAAATAATAAAAACAAATAGTCTCTAGAATTTTAGAAAAGATAAACTGCTAATGCAGATCTTCTAACTTAATGTTTTGAATCTGCACCAACTAGTTGCTATTCAGGAGCTACTCAGATCCTAACAAAGACAGGAATATAACAAAACAAAACAAAAAAAGCACTGGCAGGTTTGCAAAAAAGTACATGTAAACAAAATATATGAAAGCAAACAAGCAACTGTAAATATATCAAACAGTCATAGAGAAAATAAAAATAAAACAAGTGTATGTAAACATTACTCTACTGAAAATGCTGCTACCGATCCTAATATACTTAGAAACGGGTTCCGGAGCCGCCTTTTGCAATCCCGCTATGGGGACTTACTATTACCAAATTCCGTAATTCTACTCTTCTCGCTTTTGCTGCTCATCGAAGCTGGGAATGTTGTTGGAGTCAATGTTGTGGAAATCGAGAATCTCTGTGTACATCATGACCTTCCAAGTGTCCACTGGCAAGTCCACATCGTTAAAGGACCAGTCGAATTTCTCGGCCGCTACGGGCTCATCCGTAGGATCATGGTAGGGCGCCAGATATGGGTGGGCGAGCGCATCTGCGGCAACAATACGCTTGCGCGGGTCAAACATCAACATCTTCTCCAATAAGTCAATCGCCTCCGGATCGGCGTTCTTAAATTTGCTGGCAAATGGAACGGGCTCGCGGTGTGGCAGCGACTTGACAAATCGCAGCGTATTCTCACTGCCAATCGTGTCAATCACATCGTCGGGTGGCGACCCGAGCAGCTCCGTGATGATTGAGAACTGGTGCACGTGATCCTTACCCGGGAAAAGAGGCTTACCCTCAAGCATCTCGGCAAAGATGCAGCCCGCAGACCAAATGTCGACCTCAACGTCGTACTTTTGCCATGTAAGCATAATCTCTGGGGCACGATAGTACCGCGTTGAGACGTAGCCAGTCATCTGCGAATCCTGGATACGTGCCAGGCCAAAATCACAGATCTTGAGATCACAGTTCTCGTTAATCAAAATGTTACTGGGCTTCAAATCGCGGTGCACCACGCCAGCTGAGTGCACATACTTGAGACCACGCAGGATCTGGTACAAAAAGTACTGGATGAACTGTTTTTCCAGCGGTCGCGAGGTCAGCAGTCGGTGCAGGTCGGTGCCCAGCAGCTCGGTGACGAAGTAAATGTCTTCAAGTGGTGAAATGAAAATGTCGCTGAGACTGATGAGGTTCTCGTGTCGCAGCTGCTTGAGCAGCTTGAGTTCGCGGTAAGTGCGTTTGGAAAGTACTGGTGTGTCGAAGGGCTTCATAATCTTTTTGATAGCCACGTTCTGGCCGGTGAGCTGGTCCTTCGCAGAACACACCAGTCCAAACGCACCCATACCAACGGGATTCAGGTCGCCGTATCTGTGTGGTTAGCGTTGCAAACGCACAATAGAATTTGCAAAAAGGGCTCTTACCTGCTGGTTATCTCAAAGCAAGTGCCAAAAATCTGGGTTCTGGAGGTTTGTCAGCACGTCACGAAAGAGAAAAAAAGAAATACGTGAAAAAAAAGCACCAAGCGTATAGCACATACCTAATGAAGTCGGTCATGATGATGGTGGTGGTGGTGGCGGCGCGAGGTGACGGTATGGAGCGAGGCCAGAGAACTTTGGTGGTGAAGAGGAAAAAGGAAAGGAAGGAAAAGACGACGAAGATAGGAATAAAAATAACAAACGGCAGCTACAATATCTATGACGTAACCAGTCACTAACAAACGATTATGTCAGCATCGGTGGGGTCCGCGCGTCGCACGCGAAAAACTTTTTTAAAGAAAGCAGGAGATGAATGGATTACAAAACATGTTTAAATTTAGTCCAAATATATATTATTTTTATTAATATGTACTTGAAATGTCAAATAATAGGAAAAAAGAAGTTAGATATCATAGAAGCATTGCGATCATACCAAGCACCATCAGGTTCTGGCTGTTGCCCAAATGTACCGCACCGTCGGTTTCCGTCGACGTGCGTGCCTCGCGCGTTACACGGAACGAAGGGCGAAACGATAGCGACGTCACAGTAGGAGAAGGGGTCTTTTTAGCGCTTTCCTCATTATTATTATCATTATTATTGCTGTTATTGTCGTTATTGTTGTTATTATTGCTGCTATCATTGTTATTATTCTGGTTGCTGTTACTATCGTTGCTGCTGTTGTCGCTGCTGTCATTGTTATTTAGCACGTTGGAGTCGGAAGTACCAGAATTTTCAGCAGAGTTTTGGTGACTCTCAATATTGCTGTTATCAGAATTGGAGGTTTCTGCACTGCTATTGTTGTTTTCATTGCTGCTGCTGCTGCTGTCGTTACTACTTGAGTCAGCACTGCCAGAACTGGTGCCACTGGTCCCACCGCTGCCACTACCAGTGTCACTACCACTGCCGCTACCGTTACCACTGCCACTGCCACTGCCGCTACCGTTACTACTACCACTGCTACTACCACTACCATTGCCACTGCCATTACTACTGCCATTTCCAGAACTAGAGCCGTTATCATCAGCATTATTGTTGGAAGCATTAGAGTTATTAGGGCTGGTATTAGGATCACTTGCATCATCATTATTGGGGGAGTTGTTATTACTGGGGGAGTCGTTATTGCTGGGGGTCGGATTGTTGTTGTTGTTATTATTACTGTTGGCTGGGCTATTACTGCTATTATCAGGAGTGGTAGCATCGTTGGTACTTTCCTCATTTTCACTACTAGACGGCGAGTTGCTCGCCACAGGGCTGCTATTGCTCGGTTTGTTGCTGACAGATGTGTTAGGTCCAGCAGTACCAGCTGGACTAGTTCTGTTGGCAAAAGATGAGGATGAGGAGAGAATAGAGCTGGAAGATACTAAACTGGATGAGGGGGAGTTTGAAGAAAGGGATGAATTTAAACTGGTGTGGGAGGATTGCGCAGTGGTGGATACAGGCGGGCTAGTTGTCAGTGATGGACTGGCGCTAGAAAGTGTAGAGGATATGTCAGTAGAAGTGACTCGAGCTGAAACTGAATTAATGCTCTTTGATGAGCTGGCAAGAGTAGGCCAAGTACTATTAGAAAGAAAGGATGAAATAGCACTAGACGTGTGAGAGAAAGACTCAGATGCAGATACACTGGAAGCAGACGTGGAAAGAGAGACAGATTCAGATGCTGAAGATGGCGCATCCGACGACGACGAGGGAACAAAAGTGGATGTGTTAGAAGTTGAGGTGCTAACACTCGATGATACGAGACTTGCGGAAGACGAAGCACTAAAGCTGGAAAGGATACTGCTAGACCGGGAGATTACAGTCGAGGTGGAAATGCTCGAGGATGCTAAAGACAGTTTTGTGCTCAGAGTGGAGTTATGATAGAGTCCTGTGATAACTGTTGACTCCGTGGTAGCAGAAGAAGTGGTAAGCGAGCTAAGCAATGAGGTTGAGAAACTCGAGCTGTGTTGAGAACTAGTTGACGGTACCAAGGTGGTCAGGCTCGGAGATGACTGAGCAATCGTGCTCGTTGGCGCCGGCAGACTTGATGATATGGAAGTGAATGTTGTAGTAACTTCACTTTCAGACAAGACCGTAGGGGCCGATGAGAACGCTGAAGTCGAAACTGAGCTCTCTGTAGGAGTCACAGTAAAACTCGGGGATGTTGAAATAGTTGACGAAATGGCAGATGAATAACTGCTGGTAAGACTAGTAATATATCTGGAGCTTTCGCTAGTGGTTTTGCCTATAACGGCTGTTGTTTTAGGGGGAGCTACGCAAATAAGCTCGACACTAAAGAAAATTTGGGTAATATCGTTGGAATTGGGGATTGGGGTGAAGCCAATCTGCGCTTTATACGGATTGTCGCCAAAACACTTTCTACATTGGTTAAAATAGATTTGGATTTCACCGTTGCTGTTACACAGACAATCGTTTTGCCAAGTGAATATTGAAAGGATGGTGCACGTTAGCCACGCTGTGGGGATTAAAACTTTGCACGTCAAGCAGCCCAATTCTGCAAAGACCTCAGGGACTACATCTGATGGCGGCCGAGACGGCACATGCGGAAAGGGCTGCCGCCTTTCAAGCTGGGTTTCGTCCGGCAGGAGAGAGTCGATAGCATAAAGGTTCCTATTAAGGGCGGTACGCTCGTAGGATGAGATATCACCATGTTCTAGCAGGTCAAGAGTCCCTTCACGCAGCTCACGTAGGCTTTGAAGGTCTTGGGATGATGTAGCTGAGGCTGTGTCCGCAACAGCAGCCCCAAACGACGCAAGCGATAGAACAAGTATAGATAAAACCCTCATGATTGGCGACGAATGACGAGAAACTGATTAAAAAAAAATAAACTAAAAAATATGCAATTGGAGAAAAAAAAGTTGAAGAAAAAAAAGAGAAGAAAAAGCTTTAAAAAGAGGACGACATGCCACTTAAATCGCACCTTCAAGGACTACAACACTTTGCGTATTCGACAGCATGTAATTTATTTTACGCTGGACTCAACATATAGTTTGAGTAGGCGCCGATTAGCAGGCCTGCAGCGCGATGTACTTTTGGATTGGATTGACAATACAGCGGAGATTGGCGAAATTTACTACCAAACATTGTCCGGAATGCATCTGCACAGTACATGAATAAATGCAAAGGCATGATTTTAGGTAACTCCCGACTATGTCCAAGATCTTGGTAAAGCTCGCTAAATAGATCTAGTTGATAGAAGCACCCTAGGAAGAGTGCCATGCTAACGGTGAAGTTACGCCAATAAAAAAAATTGGATGTAATTAAGAAATAACGAGTACTAAGAGACCGGGTAGAGAATATGGACCCATTATAATGTCATCTATTTGGGTCTTCAGAATGTTAGCGAGTAAAACAAGTAGCGAGATTGCCGACGGTAGGTCTGCTTTAGGCCGTTAGTTACCAGATAGAGCTAACGCAGAAAAAAAGAATTTGTGTGGCAGAGAAAGAGTTAAAGACCAACTAGAAGATTCTACACAAACGGTAGTAAAATGAAAGAGTAGCTGCACAAATATGAATTTTAAGGTTTTTCCGCTAAACTGTAAATGGTGATTGTAACGCTGCATTAGGTTATGTAGTGATGCAAGTCCTCGATCTGGCCTAAAGCACAAACCTTTTTTTGCAGTAGGATTCTTTGTGAATCTTCTTAAGCACGGCTGTGCATTCCCTCAGAGTACATACGGCGGGCCACGTACTAAAGCTCAACGTACAAAAGGATACACATTAGAAGTATATTAGAAGCAGCAATTAAACACTTACTGCCTTCAGTCACATTCTGAAGACTCGTATGCAGCCACATTTAAAGAAAACTTTTCACGAGTTGAGGACCTGTTGCTTTAGCATTCAGGCTGGTGTTGTTTTGCATCACGCAGCTGGTCATAAACATACAAGAGCCCAGCATTAGGCCTTAGATCTAAGACGTTGTAGCAGCTAGCAAGATACACTCTGATCGTATACTGGGAGATTCGCAATAATTAAATCTCAAGACGCTGATCACCGTCGCTCAGAACTAATTATAGACAAGTGCCAGATGCTGGGCTGGCGTGTAATGTAGTCGCTTTCTACAGCATGAAGATGACTCTCAAATACTGAACTGCATGGATTTGATACGCTCGAGTCGTCTGCTCCACATTTTTTTTTTTCTTTTTTTATCAATATATCATATATGGCATTCAATCAGTTGTCGGTACATACTACATGGTCGCCTTTTCGTAACTGTGCCTCTCAGTTTGAGCCTATCACCTCTGTAGGCTGGTAATACTCCCGCAGCTACGCACACTACGCAGATCCACGTCGCGAAACTCATTGTGATGCTCAAATCGCCCAGTGACCCGGTGTGTCTCTGCATCGACAAAGTCTACTCGTACGTCATAAGCACGGCCGTCGAATAGCCCAGCGGCGACAAGAGCTGTTTCTGCCTTCGAGAAAACCGTTGGTGTTAACAGCTGGTGCGTCAGCGCGGGATTCTCGTATTTCTTAGCTAGACTGGGCTCACTATCCGTGCTATTTGTGAACGTACTTGCTGTGGTAGTTGATCGACTGCTCGTAAGACTGGAAAAACTTTTCTTGCCGCCGGGGCCCTTATCCAGGCTGGCTCCATCGATATTTACAGTTTCACAGCTGCTTTCACTACTCGGCCCCTGCACACTATTCCTGGGAAGTTCCTCGGTCGTCTCGCCTTCATAATAGTGGAATTTACAGTGGAACACACGCCACAGAATCACTTTGAAAACCAGCAGAAGCGGGAGTAGCGGTGTCAGCCAAATTGTAATACGCCAACCGCCCTGAACCCAAATGATGGACAGAACTGCTACATTGCCGAAACCAACAGCAAAAAGCAGTGCGTTGACTAAAAACGGCCAGTACTTCCCATCTGATTCAGCTTTGGTCGTGAAAACATATAGCAGCGAATAACGCTTATAAATCACATCTAACCCGAAATATATGGCCAGAACTGGTAGCACTAGCGGCTGGACCACAGCAAACGCGAATCCAATCGTGGCGTAAAAAAGCAGCCAATTGTAGTAGGACGCAAAGTTGAACCGGCGCTCTGCAGACTCCCACTCGGCAGTTTCGCGTGGTGTCGGTGACCGGAACCGCCGCTGAAACTCTTGGTAGACCAACGTTGTTAGTTGCAGGAGGTCCAGCACTGCGCCTAGATTCACGCGCAGCACGTACATGACCCAGAACGATGAGGCTCCCAGTACTGCTTGAGCAACTTGCTCCGCCAGATCCAACTGCGCAAACACTTGATGAAGCGATAGCTGGGAGTCTTGCTCGCCCCGCAGCGTTAAAACTGTTGTCACGACCCCCCACACAATGCTAAATGTCGTGAAAACAAAAAGATTGTTAAAGACAAAAAATATATATAGTCTTTTTGTCACGTCAACCTCGCGCTCGTGTCGCGTTACTTTGCCCTGCCACTGGATCAGTCGCCGCATAAGCATGGGCAGAATGAGGAACACTAGCGCTGTCACCGCGGGCGAGAGGGCGCCCTGCAGCAGCGAAAACGCAACCGGGTACGCGTCAGTAAACCGCCCAAATGCCGGCCACAGCACCCCCATCCGCGACAACTGCGATAAAAAGGTGCCCATGAATGCGTTTGGAACAATCCAGCCAACCACCAGACACACAAAAAGAAAGTCGCCCCAGACCTGCTTGCTATGGCGCTCTACGCGGGTCAAGACAATGTTGTCCCAGATAATGTCTTCGGGTCGTGATGCTAGCTCCGGGTAGAGGTGACCGCGGCGTCTTTTTTCCATGGTTCGCGCAAACTCATGGCAGGCCTTGGCACTACGGAAACAAATGAACCCATAAGGCAGACACCGATTTGCATCGACAGCCCGCTGTGCGTCTACCAGTTGTCGCTCAACACGATTCAGCTTTGTAAAAAAATGGTCAATGGCGTCGACCTTGGCACCTCCTGCGGTCTTGTATATTGGGCGGTGTAGCGGCAAGTTATCCGGGTCGCGCAGGTATTTGGCCAGGATTTTCTCAAGTCGGAACACAATTCCATCATGTTTGTATGCCAGCTGTGCCAGCTTTGTCACATCGCGGCCAACCCACACGCTCTCAATACTGGTGACTATATCAGCTGCGCTGCAACTCAATTGGAAAGCCGCTGCTTTGGCCACAAGCCGCGCCAGCCCCGTGTCGCTCATGTACCGACGCGGGATCTCTGTGACCATCACTATGCGCATGTAGAGCGTGCCAGCACGTGCCGCCTGGCGCATTCGCCGCTGCCGTAGTGCCACTACCCGCGCCGTATGCGTCCATACAAACCAGCACGCGACGAAATCAATGGCCCAAGTCACGGCCACATGTGCACCCATAGGTGCTCCTCGCAGCAGCGTTGGCGTGGTCAGGAAAAAATAGTCGCTTCGTGCCGGCGTCGCTGCTCCCGCCGAATTCACCGCGTGCAGGTTGTACACAATGTTGATGGGGACAACGACCGCGCCTGCCAGCACCGTGCCCACGACAAACACGTTGCGACAGAGCGCCACAAACTGCAGATACACAACGGCGTCAAGCCCCAGTGCATCCGCAAGCTCTCGGTCGCCTGGCGCAAAGATCCGCCGCAGCCAGGCTGTAGGGTGCGCGCTCAGGACTGGACTTGGCGCCGGCTTGGGCGCGTACACGCGCGCGTTATGCGGCCGCACCAGGCAAAACCCCACAAAGAGCAAAAGCGAGCCGCCGAGGCCAACCGCCAGCCCGGCCAGAACGGAGTTTCCGGTAACCTGCAATGTCTGAAATGATTTTTGCAAAAAGGCCAGCAGCACCTGGCCGGCATCTTGATGTGTTGTAGAGTTGTTCATGGTATTAATAAGTAAATAGTTAAAAAGAAGGGAAATAAATATTGGATATGTGGTATATGGATGCAATGTAACAGGAGTAGTCGTGACGATGATGCTCAATGTAGCGGCTATGGCAACAGCATGGCGATGCAAGAGACAGAGACCAGAATAAATAGCTCCGGCCGCAGGGATAGCTTAAATGGGGCCCGTGGTGGCCCCGTTTCTAAACGTAAACAGGTAGCGCAGTCTCGCCGCATCCCGGTCCGCTGCAAAAAAGAAATGCGAGGAGGAGGAGGAGGATGATGATGTCCTCTCGCCATGCTGAAACTGCTGGAGGAAACGCTGCTCGTCAGAAACGCTGCCAATGTCTTTTTCTACACGATGATGGAGCGAGAAAGTAGACACTGGGGATGATGAAACTGGAGGAAGTAGTAGTGCGTCGTAATCCAGAGCCAGATGAAACTGGTCGTCTTGGGGAGCTGTCCGCAGCTTGGTTGTTAATGTCCGCACGTTTTTGCTTAGCTGCCGGCTGGTCTCGTCGCCATCGCTTTCACTCACATCGTTTGACGGGGGTTCTTGGTTCCAACTGCCCATCAAGTCGTCATTATCACCATCATCGCCGTCGTCCTTGTCGTAATCTGCTTGTGTTTCATCGTCTTCTTCGTCCAGATCTGCCACGCCGCGAAATACTGTTTCGCGAGGCGCTGCCGGCACGCCCCAGACCGCCCCCGTGGTCCGCGCCAGCCCACGGAGGTGACCGTGATCCACCAAAATTGTACCTGTTTCAAGATCAATAACGTCGCCGCCGTCGCTATCCTCCTCACCCCCGTACTGGCTGTACCGGTGAATGATGTCCTCCCACACTGTCTGCAGCCGTCGCGTCGCGGCCTCTCGTTTCAAAGAGATTTCCTCAAAGGGGACCTCAGCCACATGTTTTTTTAATGGCGGGGATGGACTCTGCATCTCATAATCCTCGGGTGATGGCCGCCGTTTGCCATTGCTGGTGCTTATATTCGCCGTCATTGTCGTTTGGCGCGTCGTTCATGTATTTTTTTTTTTTTTTTTCGTGGGCTTGACAATTATGCGACGCGAGATCAGGACGAGAAAAAAGAAATAGTCACATGACATTTATATAAGAGATGATGTAATAGATACATGTGGTACTGAAATGGCAGGCACAGAATAGACTACATCCTTCCCATGTTTGCGATCATTAAAGGCAGTCAAACAGAGTCCTAATTGTTGAAATTATAACTAACTTCTTATCATTTTCCATATAAATTCATGCAAAGGAATATCCTTGGATATTAGAGGCGTGGCTAAAGATGCGAGACTTTTGCAAAACCAAGTTGTATGTATCAAAATATCTTTTTGATTCAGGGGGCTCATTATCAGGGCTGCTTGACATTGAACTCTTTTTCTTATATTTTGCCATTGTATACCAGTAATCCCTAGATAAATTAAAATTGAAAACCTTTATTGGGCCTCTAAATGTCTATTATTTTAAAAATTACCTTACCGGCTAAAATTTAGTATCTTACACGGTGCTGACGTTGAAACCACCGGGCACTCTGTCCAAGCTACACAACGCTTGCATTTTCAACAACAAATAAAAGAAGTATCCGGCGCTGGCGGGAAAAGAACCGAAAGTTCCACGCCCAGCGTATACAGTAACACAGTGCATGGTTATGACCTCAGCCGTGCTATCACGAAGATCACTGTGCCATGTGAAAAAAAATTATCAGATTAGTTATCATGAATAGCATTTACAGAAAAAGTATATACCCCAGATCTGGACTCTATTGTCTTACCTGCCGCGCCGAGCCTAATACTTACCCCTAAGTATCCCTTTGGATGAAAACAGACACGTGCAAAACCCAGTCAGCCTTACTGTAGATACGTTTTACCTCCTGGAACGAGAGTTGGGTAATAAAATGCAAGAAATGAGGATCAAATATGAGACCAACTTGGAAAGGGTATTACAAACAAAAAAAAAAAAATTAAATCCACCTAGATGTACTTTTTGGATTATAAAAGAATCGTTGCAGTGCACAGACTTTTGATTCTTTTGACAAAACCACTGGTATTGGACCAATTGTATTCAGTGTCATAAATTGGGTTAGTTTAGGTTTACGCTTTAGCGCCAATGCAAGCTTATTGTTAAACCTTTTGGAGAAACACTCCCCCCCAATGCCCATGAAAATGCTGAACCCCCAAACCTATCAAAGGCACGGCTTAAGCGGATTTTCCAAGAAAAGTGGGCGATAATCAATCAACGTACTACGCCTCAATTTACTACAGAATAGTATGGCTTTGAGGTGATTGTTTGATTTGAGATAGGGAATAACTAGAATTAAAAAAAAAAGAATAAATTAGAGTAGAAAAGTTGAGTAAATAATAAAAAATCAAGAGTAGCCAAATAGTTGACTTCTCTGGGTTGATACTTTGAGCGATAGTAATGTAGCTCCTAATCATGGATGACCTATAGGATTAATCCCAGCCTTATTAGTAGTAATATATCGAGATGATTCATAACGCTGTGAATCCAGAAACCCCATTCAATGGCCAGTACACATGAATTCATTTTGTAATATATACACTAGCATACTCAATTTAAAGTCTAACCGATTCATAACAAATATATATATATCTATATATCTATACAGGTATGATAATATACACAAGAGTTGTAAAAGATGTAACATTGATTTTGAAAAATAAAAGAACCCGCATCATTTAAATCAAAGCGAGAGCAGCAACAGCACCAGAGAGACCCAACACCACACTCGCGCTGAGAGTCATGTGAGTAGCAGCGTTGGCCTGCACAGCAGTTGAAGAAGCAGGGGTAGAAGCTTCTGCACTGCTGGACGCCAAACTGGAAGAAGCATCGGCAACTGCAGAGCTATGAGAACCGGAGCTGGTGGTAAGGAACCGGCTGGTGGTTGCAGCAGGAGAAGAAATGGGTGCAGAGGTAGCAGAGCTGATGGCAGAAACTTCAGCAGCAGTGGAACCTGGTTCGATAGAGCCGGACGAAGCGGTTGCAACAGGCGCAGCAGAAGAACTTGTCACTTCTTCTTCTTCTGAGTCCCGGGTTGCCGTGATATAAACTGCAAACTGGCTAAGGTTTTCTTCAATCTCAGTTACATGACCCACAATCGAGGTAGGGTAGTATTGGTAAAGAAGGTTACTGACATCTGACATTGGAAGGTCTGCGTAGACTGACTTAACCAGTGAAATCTGTTCTGGGGTCAGGTCTTCGTCTGTGTTTAAATTACCAAAGTCAACAGTTTGAATCTTGGAGACCCATGAGGACAGAGCGGAGCCCATGGTAAAGCTATGAGTTGCGTAGTAAGCAGTCAGAGAATTGTAGACAGGCGTGTTTGAGGTAAAAAGCTCGGCAGCCTCAGACTCCAATTCCTCCGGACTGGGAATGGATATAGGCGCCTGGGCCTGAACACCAACAGCAAGAATAGTAGTTAAAGCAAGAGCGGTAGTAAGCTGCATTTTTGTGCGACAGAAACGGAAAAACGAGTGGATGTAGTTGAAACAGCGGTTAAACAAAATTTTCAATAAGAGAAGGAAAAAAAAAAAAGATAACACCGGAAAAGTAGACCTTTTTATATTTCACTGGCAAGAGCGCCTTCAGGTTTGCAAATAACTAAGTACTTAACGATAAAATCGTTGTGAATAGATACCCCTTGTTTTCTTTGGACGAGCGTTTAGGTTTTGTACGTTTTTTCTTGCTTTTGTGATGAGGCTAAAATAACTCGTATTCTTCTACATGATTTCAACAGCAGACAATGAAGCGCTATTATATATACATTGTGTTCATTGTATGTTCGACATCAAGATACTAAATCCCATGAAATCAACAGGAATAACGCTGTATTACTATATTTTGACAAAATTTTCATTTTTTTTTTAATTTTTTTTCTATACTTGTCCGTAGGGGTTGCGCTCCCTCCGAAATCTGTTGAGCACCGTTTCTGGTAATCTGGTTAAACCTTCCTCGTCTGTGACGCTGAAATCAAAAGGACTAGTCTAGAATCACACTGCTAACATCATGCAATATTGTTATGAATCAGCATTAAAGCATTCCGACCGGCCCACCAAATATAAAAAATACAATATGAAACCATGAAACCATCAAGCCAGGCAGCAGTCTAGATGTGGAATTGCTGGGATGAACAAAAAAAGGCTCGCAAACTATAATTGAGCACTAGTCCCAAAAGGTCAAGGTAGCCATCCAGAAGTGGTAATACAAAATCACGTGACATGTTTAATTGCCTTTTGATATGGCGTTAATGATCAGTCAGCCATTTGGTGTCTTGTGGTTAGAGAACAACATTGAACAGACATAGGGGTTACCTGAGACCTGAACTGTCAAACACATACAAAAGGGGATCTAGGTAATAAAGAAGCAGTTGTCATAAGGGTAGGCCAAGTGATGCATAACAAATGTCCATATATAACAGACACCCTCCAAAAGCCTACATTATTTCTCAAGACAACAAAATTGTATATTCAAATAGGAGTAGCATAATCTAACGCAATACAATCAGATATGAATATTTTAATAAAATATTTAATTACGTGATATCTAAATGGCATTTAAATAATGATAATATGTATTTTGTGTGAAATTAATAGCATGTATACATACTGCCTCTAAAACTGCATTGACACGGCTTTCCATAGATCTTTTCAAGAGATCAAAACAATCATTGCCTAAAGTATTTCATGCCTCCTCAGTTGCCTTATAAAACTGCTCATCTACTTTCTCTGTAGTATCAACAAATGATTCAAATCCTGGACTAAGAATATAGATATCTTCTTTATGTTTAGCCCAGTCATGCTCAATAGAGTCGATTTCTTATCCCTGTTTATTCGGTAGATTTCTGGTTGACCACTACCATAGATTACCGACTGAATTATTATAGATATCCCTTCATCTTCTGTATAGGAGCTAACACACTTCTTTTTCTTTCTATTTTTTGTTTTGGCAGTTAAATTGCCATATCGGCTGATTTTTCGTTCTTTTGCTAAGCTCGATAGAACATATATTTCTCCAAACATTCTTGTTCTACTGCTCGTAACCCCACTCCTCACGCGGAAAATGCCCATTAACAACGTGTTTTGGTTAATTTTTCATTTAATTGATTTCTATTTTACGCTTTCTAATGGCCATATCCAAAAATATTTCAGTGCATGAGCAACACTATAGACGGAAGCAGACTTATCAAGTGATCGCTAGATATATTCTATTTTTATAAAGAGATTCCGCTTGATTAAAAAAATAAAATTATCAGTTATCAGAGTCAGTTTGAGGCCATTGAGTATCTAAAGTTATACTGTGCGCTGACATCGCTACCTTGCCAGTCTCAGAAACAATTTTTTTTTTTTTTTTTGAATTTCATGTCTTCTTTGTATATCGTTTTGTTTCATAATTTTGTATATAACTATTTGCTTCAAGAGCAATAAACTAATTATCTATCTACTTATCAAGGTCAGAAAAAATCTCTGGTCATCCGGAGCGGATAGCGCTGATTCCTGTAGTAGGAGCCATGCATTTTTCAATGACAGTGTTTATTGTTAATAAGATAAATCAGTTGCCCGTTGAATATAAGCCTTTTCTGGGCACCAAAATATGGGCCAACTACAATTTCATGTTTAAATAGCTCTAATTCCTATTTTGGAAGGTTTATTCAAAGTTGGAGACTGCAAAGGTGTGGAAGTTTTGGCTTGTGAAGAAGGGGTAGGATATTATAATCCGATTTATGCATCACAAAGAGTTTGGTTAACTTTTGCTGGGTGACTATACAAATCAAGTACTTTAGGTAGGTCCCAACTTATCTTGCCAGCATCGGCCATTTCCCCCAACCTTGCAGTTTCTAGTAAAGTTCCTAATAAATATTTGACTCCCCTATGCTCTCATGCAGTAGAGACTTGATCATGCGCGTATCAGTCTGTTTTGTGCCATCTGGGATCCTTCATAAGGTCTAGTGTCATTATAAATACAGCTTGTTACGATCGTTGGGTATGTGATCTTTTGTTTTGAAGCTTATGACTCTTGGCTTTGATTATTATACTGGGAGGTTACCACTCTCTGTAGCTGTGCCTGTTATCACAACGGATACTCACTCATGGCCCGAAGCCCCTTCAATGTATTTAACAGGAAGGCTAAACCCAATTCCGGAGAAACAGTTAACAGTAACATTTTATTCAATGTCGTTCTCCGGCAGTGTTTGATAATATGTTGTATGGTCTCGAACTCACCACCTGGGCTTTTGTAGCAAACATGATCGCCTGGTGACTACCCTCAGATGAGTGTGAGTCACTGGTATGATTTGTTCTTCCGTCTTTCAGTTGTTCTGGGGCTACCAATCATCTCTAACTATTTCTTTAAATAATACTTGGTGCAAGTATCATATGAAAACTGGCACATGCACAACCCAGCTAGCCTTACTGTAGATACATCTTACCTCCCAGGATGGGAGATAGGAAATAAAATGGAAGAGACAGAAATTGAAGCTGAGACTAACTTGGAAAGTGGGTTGAAAGACTAAAATCTATCTAAATGTACTTTTTGAATCGTGTAAAAAAAATCCATTGCCAAGCATAGAGTTTTTTATTATTCTTCCAGTAAAAACTACCAGTCGTATAGCCTATTCAATGCCTGGAATAGAGTTGATTAAAGTTTACGCTTTGACGCCAATGCGAGTTTATTGTTGAACCTTTTGCCCATGAAAATGTCGAAACTCTAAACAATATAAGGGGCACGGCTTCAAAGGCTTTGGCCAAGAAAAAAGTGAGCTATAATCAATTAACATACTACCCTGTTTATACTTTCCATGGCGGAATCATATGACTTTGGAGTTAAGCTAAATGCTTGATTTGAAATAGGGAGTACTTAGTATTAGAAAATATAGATCTGAATAGAAAAGTTGAATAATAAAATATCACGGGTAGCTAAATAGTTGACTTCTCTAATATAGTTCCTGATTGTGGATGGCCCACGATATGATTAAGATTATATTACTAGTAACATGTAGAGATTATTCATGAAACTGGGAATTCAGCCATGAAAAAACCTTACCCAATGGCTATTATAAATGAATTCTTTTTTTAACATATACAATTTGAAACTCTGACAATTTATTATAAAATCATATATTATATATATATCAATACAGGTATGATAGCATACACAAGAGGTATTGAAGATGTAAAATTAAATGTTTTTAAAAAAAAAACCCCCAAATTGCCTAAATCAAAGCGAGAGCAGCAACAGCACCAGAGAGGCCCAATGCCATAGCAACACTGAAAGTCATACGTGCAGCGACATTGGCTCCCGAAGTACCAGGAGAACCTGAACCCGGTAAGCCCTCGGGCCCCGTGGAAAAAGCTGCCCACTGGCTAAGATATCCTTCAGTGTCAGTGGCAGAGCCCACAGTCGAGATAGGGTAGTATTGGTACATAACATCATTGAACTCCGAAATTGGAACTTCTGCGTAGAGCGACTTAGCCAACTCCTGTTGTTCTGGGGTCAGCTCATAGGTTTGGTCCAAAATACCAGTGTCTATGCTTTGAACCTTGGAAGCCCACGAGGCCAGACGGGATTCGACAGAAAAACTATGGGTTGCATAGTAAGCAGTCAGATAATCCTGGAGAGGCTTTTTTGTGGCGAAAAGGTTTAAAACATCAGACTCCATATCTTCTTGACTGGGTAGGGATTTTACTTGTGCCTGGACACCAAGGGCAAAGATAGTAGTTAAAACAAGAGTGGTAGATAGATAGATAATCAGTTTATTGTCCTTACATCAAATAGTTACATACAAAATTACAAAACAATACAAGAGTGGTAGTGAGTTTCATTTTTGTGAGAGAGAAGTCAAATAATAAGTGGATGTAATTGAAATAGTGTTTAATGAAAAATTTTAATTACAAAAGAATGATATGATAGGAAATACAGGCCTTTTTATATTCCAATGATCAGAGCGTCTTGTAGTCTGCAAATAACAATGAACTCAATTATAAACTTGTCGTAAATATATGTCTCTTGTTTTCTTTGGACAAGAATCTCGTTTTTGTACCTTTATTCTCACTTGCGTGATAAGGCTGATTAATAGTATTCTTCTACATGACTTCAACGGCGGAAAATACCGTATCCTTTCATTTTTTTACAGAATATTCGACATCAAGGTATCAAAGCCCCGGAGATCAGCAGTCATAATTCTGGATCGTTATAACATTTTACTTTTGTTTCTTAATAATATTTTGATATTTCTCTGCAGAAATTGTACTACCTCTGAATGATGTTAAAAGCTACTTCTGGACGTCTTGTTAGACATTGCTTACTTGCAATGTTGAAATCAAGTGGATTAGCTTAGAACCACGCAGCAAGGATGACGTAGTGCTATGGATCAGCACCAAATAATCCACATTGTGAAGTCATAAGTAAAACTATCAAGTCATTTCAAGCGGCAGTCTCGTAAGATTGCAGTATTAAACCAAAAAGCCCACGAATTATAACAGAGGAAACACTCATAAGTGGCAGCATTTCTTATGTAACTCCTCTGAATTTAAAATGGATTGTGATATAGCGTTAATGATCAGTCAAAGATCTGGTGTCTTGCTGTTAGAGAATGTAATTGAATAGAAAGAGGCAAAGTGGTGTCCCCAAACTTGAACTTGATCCGGCTGTTAAACACCCAAAGAGCTCCAGACAATAAAGGAGCACTTTTCATGAGTACAGACGCAGTCAATAAATGCACAACAAGTCAAGAACCATATATAAGTTTAATCTGACCGATTTGTAAGGAAGAAAGAGAAAGACCTCCAAGTGAAAGCGAAACTTGAAATTACCAGGGTTTGTATATAGACACTAGTAATAAAGTATTATTTATACTTATGTTACTGAATGCATTCAAGCTTTAAACTCAAACATCACATAACCCAATATCGTCACAAACTGTGCATGAAATTGTCTCATACTTGATGAAGGGTCTTGAGTGGTGCAACATGGACTGGTACCCAAATCACAGAGTTCCTACCCCACGAGAATAAAAAAGCCAAGTACCCATTGGGGACCTGGCTAGAAACTGCAAGGCTAAAGAAAATAAATCGATGCCGGCTAAATAATCTGGGCAATTTTTTTTTTTCGGTATTTTGTTTATCTAAGATTGATAAATATCCATTGTGGATAAAAGGACGATAAGCTTATAATATGGAGAAGAATGAAAAAAAAAAAGAAACGAGAAAAGACACCTGAGATCCTTGGGAGATAAATTAGAATGGTTTGTGTTTTTTAGTGAGTTGGGACTAAATACCAACATTGACACGCACAAAAACTACGTCATTCGTTTAAGAATACCAATCATGGGACCTCCATTTTAAGACGTTATCTATATTTTTAAGACTAATAGAAACCAGCCGTACACCACTTTTTTAGATAGTAGAACCGGAGTACAATGTTCGTACATCCCAAGATTTTGAAACATTGCTGTAAAAAGTAAATGCCCGTCATTTATTATAGAATTACGGTTGCAAATACTGTGTTGCAATGTAAGGATTAACTAGAACCACCGAAAGTAATACAAATATAGCTAGAGACAAATGGAAAATCCATGTCTATTTGCCATTTTGTTTCTATTTGATGTAAGGCCAATAAGCTAATTATCTATCCATATAAATCTAAAAGGAAATAATATGAAACTAACAGTGTATAGTTTATAGAAAGTTAAATTGAGCAGTATAGAAAAAACAAAAATTACAGATATTTATAGATTTCTAATGCCCTTTTGTTCTACTAAATAAGAACTTGAGTTCCTGTTGATCTTATAAAAACAGAAACAGGTACAAACCCAGCCTCAAACTATCAACAATACGTAAAGTAGGATACTATGTGTACTGGCACATCTTTATCTAAACTGGTGGCATATTTGGAAATCTAGCTGCAGGTATTTAGTTTCCTGAATGTCAATTTATAGTATTGATCGGCCGGCCGTTATATATTGCAGGTTCCCCTCAACACGTTGAAGTTATTCATGGCGAAACTTTGGCTCCACCAAAAGATAAAATATCAGTCGATTGTTCTTACATTCAATGCTTACAAAAAAAACGACTCCAACAAACATTTGAATTTGTAACATGTGCTGAGGCTGCTACTTTCCCAATCTTATAGAGATAAATGCTTTGAAATTCGTGTCACCAATAGCGATAAACTGATCACCTATTTTTATGTGCTTTTAACTTTTAAATATTAAGGCAACAAACTGATCATCTGTCTGAATATAAAAATAAAATCTTACTCATAAAAGTCCTCCGCAGCTAGCACTAATTAGATTGCCACGATAATACAGAATAAAAATAAATATATCTTTGATGTTAAAATGTCTTTGCCGTTATACCGCAGGCGCGTTTTACCGGGGGGCTGTGCGGCTCATGAAAAGTTTTGTCAAGAATCTTACGCATTGTGCCGAAGCATTTTTACAAATCGATTCAAACTCAAAGCAAACCCTAATTCTTTTTTTTCTACCTGAGATAAATCAAATGACAACATACTACGATACCGAATACACGCAAAAAGAAGAAGACAATTGTAAAAGAAAAAAAAAACAAATAAAAGTAAGAATGACCGAAAAAACCAAATTAGTAAAAAAAAAGAAAAGGTCATAATATTAAAGTTATTAGTACTTGTTAATCAATTCAAATTGTAGTTCTATTATTACAAAAAATGCTCCTCAGTGGACGCTTCAGCTGTTGCAATGACCCGACGCATTGAGTGTACCGTGAACATCAGCTCATGAGCTCTCATCTGGTTCAGCACAGACCCATGGATTGCCTTGAGAAGATCTTCACGTGTTAATTTACATTCAATTAATTGGCGGTTCCGGACGGTTATGTTAATGTAAAAGGTTAGTGCAATGCGGCTAACATGACATCCAACCTGTAGATGATTGATGATGATTCTGGGAAAAAACGATCTAAAACGATGCATTGCTTGATAATAATGAGGTTTTAAAGGTGCGATATTTGATGAAGCTCCAGATTCGGTCGGAGCAGACCGCGGGTAAGCTCGTAAATAAGCAAAGTCTCTATCACAAAGGTCATTCACTGTTGGAACGCGCGGCGTCCAGCAAGGGTGTTTTGGGTTAGCCCGCAGTTGTAAGGCGATTTTAAAAAGTCGGCAAAAGTAGAAAACAGTAAGATTTTCAATCATGAATATAGTCTTCCAATTGATTAAAGACAATACTTTGTGTGGCGGCGTTATACCTCGTGCGCGCAAAGTACTTTCAATATTCACTCTAAGTGCGTGCCAAAACATCTTTGCCACTGTCCGCAATAATGCCAGAAACTCAACGCTGTTGAAAATTTTGGCATCAAGTGGGAGTCCGTGCACAAATGTGTTTTTAAACAATCGCCTTAGTAAACCCTGCGTTTGTGGGTTCATGGAGTCATTTAGAGCATCAAGTGGGGCTGAAATTAGCCGTACCATATGCTTGACATCATTGATGTTTAAGTTGCTTGTTGGTCCAGAAACTGGTGAATTCATTGGGGGTCTCAGGATTTGGCTTATATTAAGGTATATATAGAGTCAGTTTCTACAGTTCATGTAGTAAGAAGAAATGATAAATAAATGAGAAATAAAAAGATTAAATGTTGGCTCATTTATAGCTTCCAAGAAGTTTTAAACAAATTAAGTGAATTCATCACAAATTGTTTGTAACGTCCGCTAAGCTTTATGATCTTGAGGGTTTTTTCCTCTTTTAGAAAAGTTTCACCCCACATAGATGCTGCTGAATAAAAATTAGCAAGATGTAAGTAATATGTGCGCAAGTTATACAAACAGGTCTCAAATCTAGACTTGGTGATTGATTTCTAAGTAGTCCGGGATTGATAATTGTTTGGCTTTATGAACGCAAGTTTCTAATAGAGTTCTGGTCAGAAGAAAATCTGTTTGATCGTTAAAAATTACATGAGGTATAAAAAAGTAGAATATTTTCAGTTTAAAAACAATTATCTCAACATTACTTACAAATATGAAATTCTCAGTGTTTATTGTCTCTTGTACTATTTTATGGCCACAGTCCTGGATTAATAGTATTTCCAATTAAGAACTGTATACGGACATCAAGCCCTGTACAAGCCATCCTCATTGATTCATACCCAAATAAAGGTTAATGGTAATATTAAGCAAACGTCAAAACTTGCTGCTATCAATTTATTTTTAAGCAAACCCCAAGTGGCATCTGCCACTAGTCATAAAGACCTGTTAGGCTTTTGTTTTCATCTTAAAAAATCAAATACTGTTGACTTGCGCGTCACCAACTTCTTCACCAATTCTTGAAATGAACAAAATGAAAAAAAAACCAAAAATAAGGTCGTACCCGGGATCGAACCGGGGTTCCCGGAAGTTATGATTTTTTAAATCAGAATCCGATGTGATCACCACTACACTATACAACCTACTTTTTATTTCAAATTTCAAGGGGTATTACATAAAACGGCTGTCAGATATTGGTAAATTTACAGGATGAAATTAGTTTGATTATTTTTTTGTTATTATTCATTCTGAAAACCATTTAATAATAGTTTTAACAGTTTTAGCATTCGATAAATAGCAGAAAACAAATGGAATGAACAATCTACAACCATTTGGTTGGGAAAAGCACTTGAAAGTAATGTCTTTGTTGGTAATTACTCAATGTAAAGTCAAAAAACTAATTATCTTGTCTGAAACTATTTGGTTTAGTTATAATAAACTGATTATCCATCTACCATATTTATAAAAGCAAAAAAATCTCTATGGTAGCCAAAAATTTTGGACGATACCGGAGTTGAACCGGTGACCTTTCGCAGTCTCGGACTTAAAATGCGAAGCGAATGTGATAACCACTACACTAAACGCCCATTTTTATTAAAATATCTTTTTTCAGGCCTACCTATCCCCTATGATCAAAAAAACAGAAAATGAATTCGTGGAAAAAAAAATTAACAAAAAGCAAAATAATACATTTAATAAAGAGAACATCATTATAAAATATCGATCTATAAAGGAATTAATGAAAAAATCAAAATTATCTTGGTTGAGAAAAAGGGGTACTTGTGGGCTAAGCTACTATCCCTTAGCACATGAAGATATTCATGGAGAATTCGGCGCCATCGAATGTTTGAACTCATAACGCGCGCTGACACCGCTACCTTGACAGTCTCATAGAGACAAACGCCTTTGAAATCACATGTCTTCTTTACATGTCATTTTGTTATATAATGTATTTGTAACCATTTGATGTGAGCGCCATCGAACGTCTGAACTCATTGCGCGCGCTGACACCGCTACTTTGCCAGTCTCATAGAGACAAATGTTTTTGAAATTTCATGTCTTCTTTGTATGTCATTCTGTTTTGTAGTTTTGTATGTAACTATTTGATGTAAGGACAATAAACTGATTATCTATCTATCTATCTAACCATTTGATGTAAGGACAATAAACTGATTTTCTATCTATCTATTGTAAAGCCGTACGCATATAAGATTTGGTGTGTAACCATGACTCAACAAGTAATGGACCTTGTAGGTAATCTCATACAAACCTTAATTACAAGGATGTGAATGTGTGGAGGTAGAAAACAAACAAAAAAAAAGAGCTTTCGTGACAAAATAGATGGTAGTTTTTATGTAGAGTAAATATATCTTGTTTCTCACAAACATGAATATGAGATCAATTTACCAGTATAATTAATATGTAACGTTAGTATTGCCGTGCTTTTAAATCAAGGCTATCTGTTTCGATTTTATGGGATACCCTTCTATTACCGATGGAGCTTACTTTGGAACACATTTAAACTTCTAAATACTTTTTTTTTAGTAGAAGGAATGACATAATCCAGATTTATACTTGGCGCTACTTCATGTGGTGAGTCAACATGATTCACAGTGAGCTGAATTTGGAAGAGTGCTAAACAGAAACCATTCCAAAATAGGAGCCATGCATTTAAAAGCCATTAGATAAGTCAAAATTATCAATGTGAAATATTGTTATTAACTCCCTGAGTAGGCCCTGATTTTACATCTCTACTTGTAGTTTTGGATGTGCTACTCCAAATGCCAGAGATCTGGTTTGAATTATTTAGGAATCAATATCACCAATTTTAATAACAATACATCTATTGATTTTAGCAATATAAAATATTCAAAATTGTTTGCTAAATTTAATATTATAATTTCAATCTATTAGATAGAAATATCTTGAATATATATAGACGTATGCTATTAAAAAGCTGTTTGGTTGTCACTTTAGACGACAACTTGAGCAAAAAGACTCTATCAGAGCAAACACGTTGGTCTGTTAGCTTTTTTAAAAGGTTTTTGATATATTATAATTACATATTGAGGATTAGAGAACTTTAGATAGTACTTATTCAAAATTTCTATTTGTAGTGTACCTGGTATGGTATTCCTTAAAATAAACTCCATTCTTTGAACAAAAAAATGTTAACAAGAGATATCAAAGACCCCATCATGTGTCTTTATTTCATTATCATGAAAATCTAGTTTGAAAAAAATAGAATATATAAGAAAATATATTTTTTTGAAATTCAAAAGTAACAGTCCAGTATCATTAACAGCAAATTAACTACGCATTGAAAGAGTTTTAATGTCTTTTTTTTGAAATCAGTCAACTATATCAAGGTTCTTGATGGACAAAGCTAATTTAGAATAATGGAAGACCGTCATTTTAATACAACCTGGTGTTTATGGTGATTCTCTGTCAATTTCCCCCTACTGTTATTCTCTCCTGGATGAAACTTCAAAATTTATTACAGGTAATGACTGAGCAACCTATCATTAGTAAGTAAAAAAAAGGGCTATGGTGTTACTGTTATGAAATGAAATAAAAATTAATTACATTTTTCCAATTTTATTATAAATACCTTTTTTTTCCCTAGTCTCTCATGGTTTTTTGTGTTTCCAATAAGTCATTCGCACAATCTACAAGTTTCTCAGCATTAACTACTGAGTATGATTGATACAATTACCAACTCAGTACTTGGAAATATTTTAAACCATGTTTCTAATCATAAACTTTTTCCTCATCCTGATGAAAAATCTTCTTTTGTTGTCCCCGACAAGTATCTTTTCTTTGGCAACAGTAAACGCAGCAGCGGCTACAAACAAAATAACACGTCCATTTTAGAAAAACAGGAGTCGAATAATTTTTCAACCGCTGGCTGGGCCACAAACGAAACCATAACGGAAGTCTCCAACGCGATCGTCAATTCTGCCTTTATAGATCTAGAGAAACCCCCACTGAATGACAAAAATGAAACCGACGGAAATGTCGCTGACATTGCAGCCAAAAACGGCTATATTGTAATTGACTGGTATGGTGATAATGACCCTGAGAATCCTCAAAACTGGTCAAATTTAAAAGTCGGTTGGATTATGGGTCTCACTGGTTTGTTGTGTCTTGCCATTTACATGGGCTCTTCAGTCTATACTCCTGGTGTTACCGCAATGATGAAAGATCTTAATACCACACAAGTCAAGGCCATCCTGCCTTTGACTTGCTTCATTCTTAGATATGGTATTGGTCCAATGTTTCTGTCGCCACTTTCTGAGCATCCTCCTTTTGGCCGGACTTATATTTATGTTATCACACTTTTTATTTTTGTTATCGTCCAAATTCCCACTGCACTGGCAGACACAATTGAAAAGATTATTGGGCTACGTGTCATTGCTGGTTTTATGGCATCCCCGGCTCTATCCACTAGTGGTGCAACTATTGGAGATATGGTGCATCCGAACTACTTGTACAAAGGTTTGGTCGTCTGGTCGCTTTTTGGCGTATCAGGCCCATCTTTTGGTCCCCTTATTGGCGGAGCTATCACCCAGCTTGTGAACTGGCGGTGGACTTTTTGGTTCTTATGCATTTTAACTGGCATTGTTTTGGTTCTTCTTATTGCTTTTCTTCCTGAGACTAATCCTGATACTATTCTTCACCGACGCGCTGTCAGACTAAGAAAACTTACAGGTAATGATAAAATCAGATCCAAGTATGAGATTGAAAAAGAAACTCACACACTCAAATTTTCTGATCTTGTCAAAGAAACTTTATGGCGCCCCATTTTTATTGCTTTTTTTGAACCCATGGTTCTTTTGCTCAATATTTACACTTCCTTTATCTACATTATCATCAATTCTTGGTTTGAGGCATTCCCTATTGTTTTTGAAGGCATTTATGATTTTAATCTTATTGAAAATGGTATCGTTTATATTTCTTCCATTCTTGGTGCCATTGTCGGTGTGAGCATTTACCTTTACTGGATGGAACAAATTTCACGCGATCCCAATCCGACCATTGAAAAGTTTCTAAAACCAGCCATGATTGGCTCAATATTTCTTCCCGTTGGCCTTTTTATTTTTGCTTGGGCCTCGAGCCCCAAGACACATTGGATTGCCCCCTGCATCGGGGCATCGATTTTTAGTATTGGGTCTCTCAATATTTTTCAATCAATTTTTAACTACTTGGGCCGTGGATTTTACCGCTACATGGCGTCTGTGTTTGCTGGTAATTGCCTCATGCGCTCATGGTCTGCAGCGGTCTTCCCGCTGTTTGTCTCGCCCATGTACCACAACACTGCAATTAAGGATTTCCCCGTTGGCCCTGGCGGATCAATTCTTGCGTCAATATCAGTGCTGATGATTGCTATTCCTTTTCTGATTTACAGATTTGGTGTACCTCTTCGCGGAAGATCTAAATATGCCAATTAATCTGGCAGATTGGTTTTAAAAACCATAGAAATTTTCATGTATTTATTAAAGTTTTCAAGTAGGCTTCGAAATTCCTAGAATAATTTTAATAACATCATGTCCCAAAGATATAACACCAAGAATAGCACACCCATACCACAATGGAACAAATTGTTTGAGATCTACAAGGCCTATAAAAAACCGGACACCTTTAATCATAGGCTTAATAGAGTAGATATATAGTATGATTAACTCAGCTATCATTGGTCCTAATTATATTGATCAACCCTATTTTTCATATTTGTACATTATGGCCAATAATAACTGTCCTGGATTTTTTTCAGGTTTGGTATATTACAGGGTGTTACCAAAAACTTTATTGCACCCCACCTCAATATTTACATCATCAACATTCATGTAATTGACAGCAGTCTTCAATTCTTCACCACATCTCTTCAATATATGAAATCCATATACTTTTAGTATCAAAATGGATAGAAGCCAAAAGAAAAACAGACATCTCTCTTCAGAGGTACGTGCAGCTATTTGGAGAAACGTAGTAGCTGGAGAAAAAAAGACAGTCATCGCACGCTGCTTTAATATTAGTCGCCCAACTATCTACCAAATTATAAAACGGTTCTCAAAGCGTCACGACTTTGAATCCAGTCCCATTGCAGGGCTTCCAAGATCTACAAATCCTCGTGAAGAACGCTATTTAGTTCAACTGGCTAGAAAGGTTCCTGACGTGTCATTGCGGACCCTTGTACAACTGAGTGGAATCGGTGTGTGTCTGTGAGCACTGCCAAAAAGATTCTCTGCAGACATCACATCCGCAAGTGTCGCTCTAGGCGGCGTCCAAAACTCACACCTCTACGTGCTAAAAAGAGACTTGAATTTTGCCGTTTCTGGAAGGGGCGCGAGCCAGAACTGGCATCTGTATGTAAGCCTTAGAAGTTAAAAGTATCGTCATAGTGATCCCCTTCCTTTTTCTTCTTTTCCTTTTTAGGGTTTGTTTTCTGATGAGTGCTTAATCCAATCAGTTCCAAATTCTCAACAATGGGTCTTCAGATCTACAGATGAGGCCTACCAACGCGACTTGGTCAAACTAACTGTCCGAGGAGGGGGGTTAATGTTATGGTTTGGGCTGCAATTAGCCGTGAGATCAAGACACCTTTAATCTTCATGTTACGAGGTGAAGAGAATAAGAACCATAAGTATACTGCCAGGTCATATATATCGGCTCTTGAGTATGGGCTCTTTCTAATATATCAATCAAGTCAGCCATTCCAGCAGGATAATGTCTACATACATATTTCAAAAATGACCAAAGAGTGGTATGAAAAGCATGGTATTTGGGTGATAGATTGGCCACCTTGCAGTCCCGATCTAAACCTTATTGAGCATGTATGAAGCGCCCTAAAGGATGAGCTAGATAAGCTCTATCTTAACCTTTATGAGCTGAGAAACAATGAGGCTGATGAGGAGATTTTGACACCTTCAATCAAGGAGGCATGGGATCGTATAGATCAGGCACAAATACGGAAGCTTGTAGCATCTATTTCTGTGAGACTTGACGCATGCCGGAATGCTAAGGGATGGTATACAGGATATTGATTAGGAGCTTTTCAGCTATCAATTAGATTATGTTTTTAGTCTGTAGTACTTGTGTTTGTTAGAAAAATTGATTTTGAAGTTGTGTATTTGATTTAGAATATCATAAGGTTGTTGGGAAAAAGTAGGGTGTAATAAAGTTTTTTGGTAACACATTGTAGTCATATTAGATAGTGCGATTGGTAAGCCCTCACAAAGATAATAGCGCACGCTTCATACATACAAATATCCAAGTTTGGAATAATGACTTATTATATAACCATTGAGAAAACACTTGGGACCCTTTATAATTAATCAATCTAGACACAAATCACATGAAGGTATTCTTTACTAAATTACCAAGCATTCGAATCTATGAAATGATATAAGCCAAATAGTAAATCTTCTTTATTCCAATGGTCAATCACGTATGCCATTTACAAGCATGATGTTATCACCCACCTGTAGTCTGAACCATATTGCTTTGTCACTTATCATTTCGGTTTCATGTATGGAACCTTTGATCACTCTTCTCTCCCTTGAGGTAGAAGATCATGTAATCCAAGTTTTGTCTCACCAGGAAGGATCTAGTCACATATGACCTTTCGCCGTAAGAATCCAAGCCTACGCTAACAGGAAACCAAGTTTCGTTTACTGCCATGACTTCCATTCTTGTACTATGTTTCATAATTTCCTGCCCCCTAGTATTAGCCAAAAATCTTTTTATCCATTTCGGAAAGTATTCAGTCGTCACGCTCCCAAAAGGTGCAATGTTTGAGTTTGGGTCAGCCTCAGCAGTAACGACTGGCTGACTCGATGGTGCGGCCAACTTTATGAGTGAGATCTAGATTTATGGGTCAGCGCCAAGAACAGTGCCATTATCTTGCTCCATGTCTTGGTACCATGGGTGTAGGACGCAGGTTGCGCCATCGCCCGTCTTATGGTTACCACACCGTCTGCAGAGACCTGTAATAGCATGGTAGTCTCTTTCCTAGCTAGTAATGAGTGGTAGCCAATAATAGGCCGGAATCTTGAAGAGCTGGAAGTGTCGATCTTTCTTGTCAATAACCCAATGACTGTTTACCAGTTCCTGTAGAGGTTTGGAGTTGACCTACTTATAGTAGCTTTTGAATGCCCGAAAGTAATTTCTAGTAAGGCAGATAAACGTTGGCCCTGCTTTTGGTTCACGAGGCGGCTGCGCAGTATTTTTACCAGTTCTCTGTCTTTTCCAGCTGTTGGTTCATCAAGGGTAGATAGATAGATAGATAGATAGATAGATAGATAGATAGATAGATAGATAGATAGATAGATAGATAGATAGATA
>QQZM01000061.1:0-125047 GCA_013365045.1 Geotrichum candidum | reverse complement strand
GGCCGAGTGGTTTAAGGCGGCAGACTTAAGATCTGCTATTCGTAAGAATGCGCGGGTTCGAACCCCGTTCCCGTCACTAACATATCTTTTTTGGTATTTTCGGTATTGAATAGAAAATTAGTTTATTGTCCTTACATCAAATAGATCCAAGTTCTTAGACTCATTACCGCAACTACTTTGCTGATGGTTCGCTTGACTAAGCAGCTTGTTAAGGGTTTACTGAGTGTCAATCTCTAGTATTAATCTACTGGGTGTTATCTCAGGTTTCCCTTAGCACATGGATATTTTCATGGAAAATTCGGCGTCATCGAACGTCTGAACTTATTACGCGCGCTGACACCGCTACATTGCCACTCTCATAAAGACAAATGTTTTTGAAATTTTATGTCTTCTTTGTAGGTCATTCTGTTTCATAATGTGAATTTCTTGAGACTAATGTCTAGAAGTAAAATCTTTCACTTGAATTGAACAACTCCTCAGATTATTCAGAATGGACCCTGCGCTTCCATAATAGAAATTTAAACCAAAAGTTTTACTGATATGACTTCTAGATACTAGGGCAATAGAAAAAAGTTTTATTTATCTGACTTTATTGATTTTATGAACGAGCTTTTGGAAAGTTCACACAAGTTTAGATCTGTCAACATTAATTTATCGCAGTTTATGATTTGGAAGTTTTTTGTCATAAAATGCTATTTAGAGAAGTGTCGTTATAATTTTAACAAGTCTCTTTTTGTGCTAATTAATACTCTATGTTTGTTATATCCACATTATATCTGTGTAGCAGCTGTTTACTTATCAAAATAAAAAGTGATAAAATACGTTACGGGAACCAAATATTAAGAGATCAACTTACTGAAAATACTTAACAAGAGAGTTTTGTGGCTCTTTAAAGAATTCCAGTATTTCCAATTTTCCACACATATGGATACAGATACACTACAAAGATTCCTAAGTAGATAAATCTGTTATTCTTCCCGTATATAACGACACATGAGACATCTAGATAAATAGATTCTATTACTTCTATGGAACCTAGAAAAAATCAACAGATTTCCAACTTGAACATATTTTGGATTCAAATAGCTTTTAACAATCTAAAAAAGGATCCCAAATGGCCCAAAAAACTTAAGCTACATGCATTGGCATACATTATTGTGGACCGATTCGATATGATATAAAAGCTGCAATAAGTCAAGGTATGCATAACTTCACTGCTGATAGGCCAGACACTCAACTTTGATCTGTCTTGTCATTTGTTTACAGTTAAGAACCGATTACTAAAGCAACTCTCTGGGGTATTAAAAGCTGGAAATATGGTTTACAAATGATTGAGATGCTTGGCGACTAAAAAGCCTTTTGGGAATTTTCTTTAGATCCAAGGATTAATAACTTGATGTGTAACTAAAAAAGAAAGAATAAAAAAAGGAGAGAATGAAAAAAAAGAATACAAAAATCTGATTTCATCTCTTTAAGTAACTTTTTGAGTTTTTTTGTTTCTTTTTATGGAATCAAATTCTTGCAATTTAAACTTGAAAATTCCAGATGTGAACAAGCTAAAGTTCTCAACGAATAGAATGTGCTTCATCATATACTACCTAACAACATGTGATACAATCTTTCTTTCTTTTTTTAACAGTAACAAATCATAAAATTCTATACCTCATACCAACCTTTAGAAAGGTAATATTTCTTCTTTACTTTTATGAAATTTGTGTTTGCAATAAGGAATGCTAAAATGTAGTGAAACTTAAGTCACAATGTTTTTGAAATTGCCAGACAAACCCAAGAGTAAAGGTCAAACACAGAAGGTCAACTCTGAAAAGTAAAAATATAAAGAGAAATGTAGGGAAAATAATAATTTACTTGTAATTATGTAAAATAATGCTGCAATTTGATCTGTTGTAAAAACTAATTCCACTCAAGAAGGAAAAATGCAGACCTGTACGACCTAAAAATGTCTCCTGCTAGCTAAAATCTTGCTGTTTCTCATCCAATGAGCCTCCGTGAACAATTTACGAATGCTACTGGAGCGTCAAAACTTTGAATTGACAAATTTTAAGACCCTGGAAGTCAAATTACAATTCTCTGCGTTTTTACTTGAAGCTATCATATATATATTTACTAGACTAATTAGAATCATTAATAATATTCCATTAATGTGCTTTATAATAGATTGTTTATATGGCGACGGCACCTGTTTTATCTTTATAAAGAGTTAACTGTAGTGCGTTTGTAGCTTTCAATCGATAATTTTGGAAGACCTGAAAGGTTCTTAGAAATCACAACTTTTTTTCAGTGAGAAAACCTGTAGTCAATCTATCGGCAAGTTGATAAAACTTGATGTTTATTGGAGTGATTTTCTATTTGGCAAGAGCCAGGATAATAAAAACTTGGCCTGAACATTCCACAGCAGAAAAATCTCGTCGTGATAAAAACTTATATCCTACCTAAAAGGTGTTTGCATTAGGCTCCAGCAGATTTTTAAAATAATTATAATAATCACAATAATAATCAGGCAATGGACCAAGTCTGTAATAGGCTTACGTAGGGTCTAGCGCAAACTTTTAACAACTTTGTTCAAACTGACACCAACCATGTAGCAATCATATATACACGCCTACTTATGTATCAAATTTCAGAATATTTTTAATTTCAAGTCAACTTTGACGGCCAAAAATCTCATTTGATTTTGATTCACTGAACCTTAGACTTCCTATAGTTGTTTTATGTTTCACGCATTGCACGATGACTCTGCATAGCCCACAGTATAGATCAGTAACCATAAAACAGTCACAAAATATTTAAATGTTTACTCTAGGTATTCTGCAGCAGTCACGGATATTGATTGGTCCACCGGTTTTGACAAACAGCACATTAGAGTCTTGGCCCTTCTTGGCAAACTTGATTTTGTAAGACATAGTTTTGGTTTTGTTCCGATTTTTTAGATTTTCCTTTTATAGGAAACCATCTAATCATTTTTACCGCTTTGGGTAGGGTTAGTAAAGCGGATGATTGGCCAAATTTTTAAAATTATCGTTCAGTTCAAGAGAGTTGAAGAAAAAAAAAAAAGTAGGTTCGACCCATGAGTATAACCAAAAGATTCCTGGGGGTATTAGCATTGGCCTTCATTCATGTTTCCACTTGAAGACATACTTAGATGCAGGCTGAAATCGCCTTGCTGTTTCCATCGGGTTAAGTCCTCAACAGCCAATGGGAACGCAGTCAGACATCTGATAAATAACTAGTAGTTTAAACCCCAAATTAAAGTTAATTTTTTAAAAAATAAAAAAAGGTTTTCAGTACAGATGGAATCTTTACTAGGTAATTTTCAGCAATTATGAAGGTCTGCTACTGGAACAAACAGCAAGTTTCAGCATCAATCACTAGACCTTTTGGAACCAAATTCGATACCCCATGAGTTTGTATCTTGAATTTTTAATCTGGTCTCCAAAATATAAATACCTGTTACTTTCCAGCTCTTTTATTTTCTCTTTTTCATCATCACTATCGCTAATATTCTAACAAAAGTCACTCGCTTCTGCTCAGAAACAAATTAAAAAAATTAATTAATACAAAAATGGTTTCTTCCAAGATTTTTATTTCTACTGCCGCTCTCGTTGCTGCTGTTGCTGCTGTTCCTTTCCCCGAAGCTGTTGCTCAGCTTCCCGGTGCCACTATGAGCTGTCATGAGTTCTGTGGTAACCTCATTCTTGAGTCCAGAAAGTGCACTGACAACGAGTGTCTCTGTGCCGAAGACAGCCCATTCATGGAGCTTGTTCCTGGCTGCCTTGAGTGTGGCTGGCAACTCTGGAGCTACTACGGCAAGTACCTTGTTGAGCCTCTCGGAAAGTGCAATCTCCCTACTGAGCCTACTGGTGTCAACACCAATACTGCCGCCGCGAAGACCACCGCTGCTTCTGTTGAGACTTCCGCCGCTGCAGTGACCTCGGCCCCTGCCGAGACCTCTGCTCCTGCTGAGTCTTCCGCTGCCCCCGCTGAGTCTTCTGCTGCTCCTGCTGAGACTTCTGCCACCCCTGCTGAGTCCTCTGTTGCTCCTGCTGAGTCCTCTGTTGCTCCTGCTGAGTCCTCTGCTGCTCCTGCTGAGTCCTCTGCTCCTGCCGAGTCTTCCGCTGCCCCCGCCGAGTCTTCTGCTGCTCCTGCTGAGTCCTCTGCTCCTGCTGTTACTTCTGCCCCCGCTGAGTCCTCCACTGCTCCTGCTCAAACTACCACTCACAGTCCTTCTTCCACCCTTGCAACTTCTTCGGCCTCTGGTAACGTCACCATCGTTACCTCTAGCTCCATTTCCCAGGTTAACGGCGTTGCCGCTTTTGCTGCTCCTGGCTTTGTTGCCGTTGCTGCCGGTCTCGTTGCTGGTCTCTTTTAATTTGCTTTTTTACATTTGTCGATCTTTTTTGTGTTTTATTAAAGAAAAAACACATGCTATGAAAACTAATCCAGCATCAATTTATTTTACAGTTACTTAACCCCCCATACTCTTTTTTAATTGTGATATTGATAAGTATCTTTATCTTTTTCTTCTAATGTTTTTAAAAAAAAATTTCTTTTGTGTAATGATTTTTGATATATGAACTACTATAATTTTTTGAATGATTTTTTTGACCTTGTTTTGTTGTCCTTTTTTAAGAACGGTTAATTATAAAATGTCTCAGGTTGATTCCATCCACTAACTATGGCTCTCCTTTGAGATCCTAGACTGACTTCAAGTAAAATATCAAAACATAATGTTATATTCTTATTTTTTTTTTATTTTACTGATTGTGCAAGCTCTTATAGTATTTTCCTGTGTATTATTATTGCTGGTGTTGATGCTGTAGCCTGGTAGAGGTGGATGGGTTTCAATTGTTTTTCATACCTAGAGACTTTGTAGCAGATCCATATATCTCTAACACTTTTCTCAATAAAACCGAAAAGGAAACACCCTCAGCAGCCCATAAGGGCTTTTATCACTTGATGGCACTAAATCATACATGGAAATTTATATATGTTAAAGAAAACCTGACCATGTAGTCTGACCATCAGGCTACTTGCATGCCACCCATTGTGAACAAAGGCTCTGTTTAAAGATATAGGTTAAAGGCTTTGGCTTAAGGGCTTTATAATTTATTTATTTTTGCAGTGGGAATATGGCACTTAATACCACTCAAAAAGAAAGAAAACAATGGTACGAATTTATTCTCATATAATCAGTTCCACATCCAGTACTAATAAATCCTTAATTACCATTGAATCTGCATAATTCATTATTATCATCTAGCAGGATGAGTTATTCTAATCAAGAGACTTTGTGTCTGTCAACTAAATGTGCCGTAGTGCGGAAATCCTGTCGATGAACGTATGAATAGAAGAGATCTGTGGCCAATTTGCCATTCAAACCAATTCAAGCTGTGAGTCCAAACCCCCCCCCCAGGTGGAGATTTGCTAATCGCCTCAAGTCAATAAAGGGTAGTCTTGAAAGGTTTTCTTGCTAGAGTCAAGTAAATGAATGATATGGACGATGACAAATATTGGAACAAGTCTCCACCATGGAAGCACCCAAAATACGATTGCAATAAGAAGTCTTACAAAGCTTTTGCAAAAAAATAGAAAGACATTATACATGTTATTTCGCGTGGCAAATGACAATCAGATTATGAAATAACAGTTGAACTCCCCCAATACCGCACCACCGCCCCAAGGAAGCTGTATGCAGAAAAGCACCCCCAAATTCACTGAAGTCTGTCATGAGCACCGTGCGCCTTCATATTTTTAGTTAGCTGTTTAGGTTTTCCAAAGGTCATGGAGTTCTAGTATCAATCTACTGGGGTTTATTTATTGCAGGCTTCTCTCAACACATGGAATCATACACAGAGAATTCAGCCTCATCAAATATCTAAACTTATAACATACGCTGACACCGTTTACCAAATGTTTTTTCTTGAAATCCATGTCTTCTACGCCATTTTTGGTTTTATAATTTTCTTGTGACTACTTGATATAAGTAAATTCTCCATCTATCGATATAACTACCTCTAATAAATACAACCGAAATAAGACTTGCAGCATAAACCCCAAGGGTCCATTTCTTTAAAGAAATTACAATTTGGTTGGGCTAATTTGATGTGGTTTGTTTTGTTTGTTTTGTTTGTTTTTTCTAGTTTTACTAGCACAAATAAAAACAAAAATTACAATACCGTTCTACAGTTGTATTCCTGTGTTTACAGTCCAGTAGTATAATGGAACATGCTTGATTTAAAAACTAAATGATAATAATTGTGGCAATTTATTAGGTTGGATTGTCCTGATTACCGAAAGAACGTAACTCAAAATTCTTTTTAAATTTAACAATTTCATTCTTTTTGGGCATTGGGAGAGTACAGAAACACCTTACAGATGGTACATGGTAATTATAAAAATAATGCGTCCCCCCATTGCATTCATTCATGGAACACCACTTAGTTGTCAAGAGGGACGGGCTCAACCTGCCAGATATTTTCAGCGTATTCATTAATGGCCCGGTCAGACGAGAAAAAGCCCATGTTGGCAACGGCCGTGATGCTCTTTTGTGCCCAGGCATCCTGATCTCCGTAAGCCTTGTCAACCTGCTGCTGGGCGTTTAGGAACGAGGCAAAGTCATCAGAGACAAGGTAGTAGTCAGAACCATGGTTGCCAATAGAGTTGAGCAGGCTTGTGTAAATGTTGGAGTCACCAAAGCGACCGCTCTCAATCACGTCAAACACCTTCTGCAGATCCGGGTTGAGTTCATTGTGGCCAAAGCGATGGCTGTGGCGCAGGTCCTCAACATTTTCAGCAAGGTGGCCAAACAAGAAAATGTTATTTTCGCCAATCTCACGCGTAATTTCAATGTTGGCACCGTCAACCGTGCCAATAATGAGACCACCATTAAGCACAAACTTCATATTGGAGGTACCAGAGGCCTCAGTACCAGCCGTGGAAATGTGGTGGGAAATATCTGACGCAGGGGTGATAATCTCCGCCTTGGACACATTGTAATCTTCGATAAACACAACCTTGAGCAGATCATCAATATCCTTATCATTGTTGACAACAGCGCCAACGGCATTGATAAGCTTAATGATAGTCTTGGCCATGTAGTAACCAGGTGCAGACTTACCACCGAAAATGCTAACGCGCTTTTGGAACTTCTTGCGCTCCTCGGGTGAAGCAGCCTTGATCTGCAGGTAGCGGTGAATGACAGAAAAAATGTTCATCTGCTGACGCTTGTACTCGTGGATACGCTTGACCTGAATATCAAAGAGTGCATTGGTGTCAACTTCAACACCAGACTGCGACTTAATCAAAGCAGCAAGACGCGCTTTATTGGCACGCTTAATATCAACCCACTGCTGGTGGAATTCCTTGTCGTTGGCAAACTTCTCAAGGCCCTTGAGCAGTCCCAAGTTGTTGAGGAAATCGTAGCCACCGAGCTTCTCAGCAATCAAACTAGAAAGTTTGGGGTTAGCTTGGTGCAACCATCTTCTGGGAGTAATACCGTTGGTAACATTGGTGAACTTCTCTTCATTATAAACCTTGACAAAGTCCTTAAAAATAGTAGTCTTAATAAGCTCCGAGTGCAACTCGGCAACACCATTGACCTTGTGCGAGCCAATGATGGCCAAGTAGGCCATGCGGACCTGGCGCGGGTTGGATTCTTCAATAATGGAAACGCGTGAAAGCAGCTCATGGTCATCGGGGAATCTCTTCTCCACGCCTTGCAGGAAGAAAAGATTAATGTCGTAAATAATCTCAAGGTGACGTGGGAGCAGGTTACCAAGGAGGTCGACTGGCCACTTTTCAAGTGCCTCAGGCAGAACAGTGTGGTTAGTGTACCCAAAGGTACTAGTGACAATCTCCCAGGCCTCGTCCCAGTCGAGACCCTCTCTGTCAACAAGAAGGCGCTGCAATTCAACAATGGCGAGTGTGGGATGAGTGTCATTCAATTGAATAGCAATTTGGTCAGAGAATTCAATCCAAGGGCGGCGTGATTTCTTAAAGCGGCGCACAATATCCGAAAGCGACGCTGCGACCCAAAAGTACTGCTGCTTAAGACGCAGTTCCTTACCCGAATAAAAGTTATCATTAGGATAAAGCACAGCGGAAATAGTCTCAGCCTTTTGCTGTTCAGCTACAGACTGTTCATAGGCACCCTCGTTGAATTTTGCAAAGTCAAACTCTCTGTTGGGCTTGGAGGACCACATTCGCAGATTATTGACGTTCTCAGTTCCATAGCCTGGCACTGGAAAGTCATATGGTACAGCTTGGACAAGATCGCCGCCCTCCCAGATGCGACGGACTCTGCCCTCATCATCGGTAAACTTGCGAGTGTATCCATAAAACATGACATCAATGGCAATCTCGGTACGGGGGATTTCCCAGGGATTGTTAAATGTGAGCCAATAGTCAGGCTGCTCAACCTGATAGCCGTCAATAATCTTCTGCTTAAAGATACCGTACTGGTAGCGCAAGCCATAGCCCCAGCCGGGGTAATTGAGAGTTGAGAGCGAGTCAACAAAGCACGCAGCGAGACGGCCAAGACCACCGTTACCGAGAGCCGCATCAGGCTCCATCTCAATAAGATCCTCCAGACGGAAGCCAAAGCCAGAAACACCGTCGCCAGTTAGCTCTTTGACCTTGAGATTAAGCATGGCATTGTCCATAGCTCTACCCATGAGGAACTCGAGGGAAAGGTAATAGATACGCTTGGGGTCACGCAGAGTGTGTTTTTGTTGGGTCTTGTTCCAGGCCACAATGAGACGGTCTCTGATAGCCTGGGAGGCGGCCTGATAGGCGGCAAGCTCGTCACAGTTGTAGAGGGAGCGGGCAAGGGTAGTTTCGACATGGCGCACAAACTCGCCTTGGAACTCTTCCTTGGTCTGAAACTCGCCAATGGCGTATTTTTTCCAAAGATTTCTGTGCTCTAAAGGAATAACAGCATCAATTGACTTGAGCTCGCGAGGAGTAAAGCCGGTAAAAGTGCGCTTGTGGCGGGGTCTAGGAATAAACTGCTCTTCGGAGTCAGCCAAGGGAGAAGTAGGGCCGAAATTGAATAAGGACATGATTGATGGGTGGGGTTGACAACAAAGACAAGATAGAGGAGGAGGAAGAAGAGAAGGAAAGAAGGAGAAGAGGATATATTTATACTGGTACTGACATGGTTGCTTTAAATAAAAATGAGTAGTTTAGACAACCAATATTATGATTATAATTATGTGCTAATAATATATTAAATGTTTTGTTTGTTTGAATTTTGATGAGTGAGTTTAAACAAAAAGGAAACAAAGTTCAAGGGCCACCACCCCACCACATAATGAGCCGCAGTGTACTCTTTTGAGTAAACGGAGATGCATAAGAAATTGTTACAACCAAAAACAACAGCAGCTGGACATTATCATGGTGTTCAAGAATTGTAAAAAAAGGGACGATTATAATAATAAAAATGATGATAATAATAGTCAGAATAATGATTACAATAGAAAGCGTGTTAAAGAAAGCTATATTTGATAAACTGTGTTGTTCATGAACGTGGGTTTTTCAGCGGGAATTTAAGCAGCACCGATTTCGAAATTCTTGGCTTTGCCTCCTGTGAACTCCAAGTAAAATATGGGCTGGCAGGATCACGGCTACGGTATTTATCATTAATGGGACACACGATATCTATCATTGTTATTATCCCTGTTATTATTATTATTATTATTATTGTTATTATTGTTATTATTATAATCAGCTATTGCGCGTATATGGTATTTTTGAATTCACCAGTTTGTAACTATTTATCTCAAGTGAGTCAAGACAATAAACAACGTTTGCCAACCTCCTTTTCTAACCGCCTCAGGCAGCCTAACAAGATACGTAAACCTCTCAGTTTGGCTATTCAGAGTTAGTGCATCGTTTCCCTATCTCCTTTCCATCCATATTGAGTTCAATTGTTTTTACGGGAACCTTTTCTAATATAAACAACGGTTTAAAAAAATACATTGAAGCCTACTCCATCAATTTTTACGACCCTCGAGTGCATCTGGTCGTGCATGGAAGAATCCGTGGCATCATGGTAGTTGAATACACGAGAATTGATCAAATAAAGAAAATCTGGCCATTTTTACCTACACAATGTTAAATCCAAATAAACCAAAAAGATCTCAGTCATAATTAACCGTAAGCATGTCTTCCAGATGTCAATACCTGAATAAGCTCGGTGCCTTTTCTTTTCAGTAGCTTTTCGTATCAACATGCTATCGTATTCCAAGGATCGATAATCTCTCTCAATCATTATTCATTATTACAAAACTTTTTTTTACTTTTTAATATCTAAAAAAGAATCTCACTTCAAAAATGAATTCTTTTTCAATTAACAAAAATACGACAGCAATTTCAGATACCCTCGAGGTATGTTAGTTTGCCGCAATCGAGGTCAAGTACTCGCTTCGGTAAGGGTTGTCATCGGCAATGGGCCGGTTGATCGCAACCCAACGCGGCTGCTCCTTAAACAGCCGCAGCGCCTTAACGTAGTCCTTGCTTGTAAGGGTGAATCGGTGGTAGATTCCCGCCGGCAAAATTAGCAGGTCACCGGTCTCAAGGGCACAGCGAACCCAGCGATCATTCTTCTCGCGCACATCAAAGTAGCCCTCACCTTCGAGAATGTACCGGATTTCCTCATCCTCGTGCAAATGCTCGGCGTAGAAAGTCCGCAGCTTTTCGGCGTAGGCCTCAGGACCCCCAAGTTTTTCGGGTGTGATCTGAATCACGTCGCGAGAAACATAGTTACGCTCCTCGGCGATCTTGTCAACAGAGTCAATATCGTTGCAGTGGTAATAAAGCACGCCAATATCCTTGAGCTGGTCGGGAGTGAGCTCCTCGCCGCCAAAATGCGGTTCGCGCTGGTCAACGTCGTCCCGGTTGTCGTGGTAATAAGCCTTCATTGTTGGGGGGGGGGGGGAAGAAACTGTAGTAAATTGTGCAATCTGAAGAAAAAAAAGAAAAAAAGTTGAGGCAAGTCTCAAAAATCAGAAAGGACCCTGTGGGAAAAAACTATTACTAAATGCAATTAGAAATGGCCAACGGCGATTGCGCGATGACACTCGGCGGAGGTGCAAATATACAATGGGACTTGTTACGGGGTTAGGGCTGATTGAGTCTAGACTCTTTGAACCATTGACACCCAACGCAGTGCCCACGGGGGAAGCCTTGCGTTCTGAGACTTCTAATCACCATAAGCGTGAAGGAACGAAAGGTTGGACCTGAAGAAAAATGCATCGAGATGTTTTATTGATTCTATTTTAGTTGCAAGGAAGTATGAATAGCATGCTAGGTTTCAAGGCGGTTTAGCTGTCGGAATCATTGACAACAGCTGATGGTATTCTAAAGTTCATGGCCCGCGTAGCTATTATCCGGAAACCGACCAATATCAACCGGTAACACAACGAGAATATCATCTACCATTGTCGTCTACGGCGTGTCTGTATGTATAGACTCACACAATCGTTGACTTATTAAGTACTCGAACCTTATCGTTTTGGTTTTTTTTTTTTTTTTTTCAGGATACCTGGTTGGAAAAGGCAAGTGTTCTTTTTTCAGAGTTTAGCCATACAATTGGGTCACCGTTATAAGTCGCCAAAAAAAAAATTAAAAAGAATAGTTGTATATGAATGGAGAACAGGACTATAGCCTAATAATTCGGATCATGGATGTCAGTTTGGTTTTAGAAAAGTAATAATATAAGCAGCTTCTATAACCATATATGAATGTATCAAACACTTTTTTTTTTGTCTCTTATAATTGTACGATGCTTGTGTTAGGGTCTCCCCAACATCGGCTTCGACCAGAACTACATGATCAATGTAGCCTTGTAGACAGAAATTCATGAATAAAAGCATCCTTTAAATAATTCCACCCAAGTCATCTTGTCTTTTGTATGTTTTATTTCTTATCCATTACGCAGCACAAATAACACACAGCTACTCGCTTCGTCATTGCGAATTCGTTCCTTAAATTGCCCTTTATTTGTGTATTCTTACTGCTTGTATTTTTTTTGGCTAAAAAGTTTTAAAGAAAGTCATATATTATGCACAGTTGGTCCCTTAAGCGTAAGTCTTCTTCGGCTTGGTTGCGCCCGCAGCTAGGTTCAAATGGACTCAATCCTGTTCCCACTTACACTCGAGTCGGCACTGATAAAGGTTGTAATTTGGGAATGGCTTTGGCCCCTAATGTGGATGATGCAAACACAGTAACAGCAAATACGCCAAAAATGGCATGGAACCCTCATGTCCTAAGCACCCGCTGCACAAGTGTACCAAGCCTTCATAACTGGGGGTTTGACCAGGCCAATGCATTTGTGGACCCTAGCCAGAAGTTTATGAGAAAACAAATGGCTGCTGCAGATATCAAAAGAAAAGAGGGCGACTTGCCAAATCTCGATCCCACATTTGCAACTAACAGCGTGCGCTCCATGTTTAGATTAAGGGATTCCAACAGAAGTATGAAACGGCGCAGGGCCACTTTTGATGCCGACAATATTCAAACTGGTATTGCTACGAAAATTGACAAAATCAAACCTTCCAATGGCAATGAGGAATGTGATCCGGTTCCACGCAAGCGGCATTGCGGGCGTAGGCTAAAGCGATTTTTTACTCGGGCCCAGTCCGACCGCAAGGACCTTCAGCCTCCCGCTACACCCAAGCCCAAACAACCAATACAATCGGCATCGTTTGATAGTGCTGCAGCCTCCAGCAACCCTTCCAGTGCAACTGGAAATTTTGTCTTTCAGCCATGCCCCAACATTAATTTTTCATCGCCTTCTGCTTCGGAATCCAGCCAGCAGACCGGACGCCAACCCCTCCGCAAGCGTGACTACCTGCGCCAGTCTCTCCGATTTCATCAACCGCGGGCACGCCCTCACCCGCGACTTCAGAGTTACCAGTACCATGGGGTGCCCGTGTTTAATACCATAGCTAGTGCCAGTCTACCTGTATGTAATAGCTTGGCACCCTCTATGACAGCGGCAGCGACGGGGACAACGCATCACAATATTTACAACCAGTACTACAAGCGATCGATGATCTTTGATGACCAGGCGGGGGTAGAGCTAGGCACGGACACAGACGGAGAGGCCGAAAATGGGAGCACACTGTACGAAACCAGTCAAACAGGGTTTAGTGCTACCAGCGCCAACAGTGACAATCCTCCCTTAAAGCAAAAGTATCTAGGTGAAGTCAGCAAACCGCTAATCTTTACAGGGCTCAGTACCACCAGCAGTGATGACCCTCCCACCAAGCAGGTGTATCCAGGTGAAGCCGGTAAACCGTTAATTTTTACAAAGATTGGGCTCACAGCCGCCCCGGCAGGCGAGGATTCCCCTGGGGTTAAAGAGTCGGTGAGTTACAAATGCAGGTATACGCATGGCTCCAACAACGCTGCCTGTTTATCTGACTACCTTCATGCTGATGCTGAGGTTGTCGCATCCAGCGTTGATAGAGCAGAGAGACGAACAATTAGCAAGTACTTTCCAAGCCCCGATCCCTCTGAACTTGTTTCTTCCACCCCAGACCCCAAATTTCTGGATGGCGACGAAGATACAGAAATCCAGTCACCGCCTTCAAATTACTCGAGCTCGCGGTCTGTTAGTCCTGCCTCTGAGTTAACCCTCCCCCCGCCAGTGCTCGAGCTCACCAATACTCTGGGCCGGACCGGCCTGGGAATAGAGTCCGACACGACCAAAAGTTTGAATTATCATGGCACCATGCGCTTAGATCCCCCTAAACAAATTAGCATCGAGACACCAGAGTTTTTTGAAAGCAATGGCCCAGCACTTGTCGACATTTACCGCAACCTGCTGCCCCCCATGTAGCCGCTCTGTGGGCAATGGATTTAACCACCGTAAAACAGTGCGCATTTTTACTGGCACTTACTGTTGGACCACGTACTACATATAGTTGTTGTTGCTGTCGTTGTTGTTTTTTTTCCTTTATGCTAAAGCACTAGACTTTATCATTATGTACAAAAAAATTTATTTTTTGTTGCTGTTGTTGTATTGATCAAGTCGTCAACCATTACACGCAAAATGTACAATTAGTTCAAGAAAGTTTTGTCCCTCTCCAGAAGTACGCGCAGCTATTTGTGCCAGCATAGCAACTGGCGAAAAAATCCTGGTAGACAAAATATTGATTAGGAGCTCTTCAGTTATCGAATATACTATTTTTTTTTTTTTTTTTTTAGTCTATAGTACTTCTGTTGGTTAGGAAACATGGTTTTGAAGTTGTATACTTGATTTACGATATCATATAGTTGGGAAAAAGTAGGGTGGGTCAAATCTTTGTTAAACTAATAATTGTACACATTAAAATGGGAAATATTCTTTTTCATAAACAAGCAGAATAATGCACCCACAACATCACGTATTAGATTATAAAATCATCCCAAAGGGTAGTAGCATGATACTCCCTTTGGCCGAAAAGCCGTTCTAGTAGGGTATCGTTACCATCACCACCGCTAGGCTGGGCAAGCACCGCGCGGAGCTGCGTATATGCCGAGCGCGGGTCCTCGGCCACCGCGGCCACCGCATCAGCCAGCTGAGGTGACTGCGTAAGCACCGCCTGGAGCTGCTCTGTCATGCTTGTGTCGCCGCTGCCACGCAGCAAAAACCCGTAGACACCTTCGGCCGTGTCGGCACGCCTGGCGCGCCAACTACCGGCAAACTTGATCAGCGTTAGGTTTGTATTGGCACCACCATTACTGCTATGGCCGCCGCTGCTGTTATTGTTGTTGCTGCTGCTCCCGGAATTGGTGGCTGACACTGCGTAAAACTGGTTGGTTTGGTAGTTGTAACTAACATGGCCAAAAAAGGTAGCAGCAATAGGCTGGTAAAACGGTTTACGAGCGCGGGTTGCCGTGCGACGGCGCTCGGCCGTAGCAGCGCGCTCAGCAAGTCCCGGAAGCAGTGGGGCCAAAAGCTGTGGTGCCAGGTCAGCCAAACGGCGCGGCGCCTCGCTCAGCGCAAAGACGGCTACATGTAGCGCCACTTCGATCCCCCGACATGCTGTTGCCGCCCGTGCACCAAATGTTAGCAATCGGAAGTAAGTGGCCGCGCACTTCCAAAACCAGTAGTCCCCAGTGCATCCGCTGTTATTGCTGCTGATACTGCCATTGGCGGTATTGAGGTTGATCCAAATGTAGTTTTCAAGCACTTGCAGCACCTCACCGTAGAGTTCCTCATCCACCACCCGCGTGGCTGTGACCCGCTGGGTTTCAAACACTTTGATAAGCGTGTCAAGCAGCGGGTCAAGGAAAATGCGTACAGCACGGTTGGTGGTGGCCTCGAGCAAATACGGCACTATGAATGCGCTGACCAAAAACCGCCGGGCAATGCGGTAATGATCGCCGGCGCAGGCATCAACCTCCGTGCTCCCGCGGTCGGGGCGGAGCGCTGTGCTCACAATCTCTGTGAAGCATGTATTTTGACTAAAGACTGATGCTTGCAGCTCAAGACAAAAATAGTAGAGGATCTTGTACCCAGCCATGTACTCGTTACTAAAGTCAATTTGGAGCATGCGCTTGAACTTTGTGATTTTGTACCGTGTCTCACGCAGACTATCGCCGTCGCCAGCCGACCCTGAAATGCCAACCGCAGCTGTGAATGGCGATGACTCCATGAACCACGTCACATCAATATCTTTACAATGCTGAATAATTCCGTCAACCACTTGGCGCACAAACTCCATGTATCCATTCTCATTTTTGAACTTGATAGCTTTGCAGTTAGTTTTCAGCGCCGAGGTCAACGCCAGCAAAATCGCCTTGGCACCATCGCGACTACTATCCGCTGGTGAACCCATCAGTTTGCCCAACTCGTGCACAATATTCTGCACCAGCATGGACCGATCGCGCCCAAAATCGCGCAGGCCAAACGTCGTTGGATTTATCATCATGATTGTTTTCGGACCAAAATAGGCCGAGTCGTTGAGCTCCTTTTCCCGGGCAAAAACGGTGTTGACATACTCATACTCGAATGTAGGATGCACGCATACGAGGTATCGAACGAGATCCTGGAGGATTTTGACGCGTTCTTCCTCGTAATAGTCGCGACTAAGCGCCCGTACAATCCCCGCCAGCCAGTAGGGTTCGTATTTTGCGCGGCAGGTGGAGCGCTGGAACCACTGCCATGAATAATAGTACATTCGCCAATCACCGAACCCGGCCGGCACAAGAAATTTGGCAGTCAGAACCCAAATATCAATGGCTTTGATAATAAATGCATGAGTCGGAAGGATGATCAGGTTAGTATCCGGCTCATCAGCTAAAAGTGAATTGAGAAACTCTTTAAACGAACTGAACTGAATTACTGATGAGTACCGGCGACCCAGAAGGTCAATGTAGTTTGTGCGGTCATCGGGCACCACAAACATTAGCGCCTGTGAGTCCTCATTGTCAGCCATGTCGTCGGGGACGTCTCTAACAACAGATTTCATGTAAAGAGCAGAATCCAGGTATGCTACCAAAATTCGGAGGATCTCAAACTTCAAGCTTTCTTTTACTTCTGGAGCCAGCAACATTGTGAGAAAAATTTTGCGCATAAGTAAGCCCCATTGTGTTGACTTTACCAGAAGATCCTTTCGGTTCTCGCCTGTTAGTAAGTGTCGGACGGCCCGGAGCGGGCAAAAAAGGTACCGCTCATATGCAGCCATGCGACGGTCGCTGCGCTGGACCTCGCGCTTGTCAAGCCGCTGTTTTGGCGTAAGCTTGTCGACTTGAATATACTCGTCGAGTGCTTTGGCCACAAGCTGGTCATACCACCCCATTGTCTGCTTTAATGACTGATTACGAGCAAGTTGGATCTCGCAGACAACAGACCATGCATCAACAGAAAGCTTACGAGCAAGAAGATGAGAATTGTCAAGTGGAAATAGGCCCACTAACTGCTCAATAGGAGGCTGTGTTGTTTTGGAAGAGAACTTGTACCGCGTTAAAAGCAGATTGTACTGGTTTGCAAGCGATTCAAGCTCAACAACCTGGATTTCAGAATCGCGCGGCGGATACTTGAAAGCATTCAGCACATTCACAAGATCAATAAGTCGTTGCTGCTGTCTCGGCTTACTTTCCTTTTTAAAAGCCTTGATGGTAACTGCCAGATACTTTAAAAACAATTCAAACACAGTATCATTATAAACGGCAGGGCGCGACCATTGTTCAAACTTGAGGTTTCGGTCAAACTTGAGAAATTTAGCAATATGATGGCCCACGTCATTTGGCTCCAGATTGGCGTAGCGGATACTAGCAAAACACGTGTAGACCACTTTTAAAATCTCACGGTCTGGCAGCCACTTCCAAGTCAGCAGCAAGTTTATGCACCGAGCCAAAACTGCTTTAAGATACTCAATTTGAGAAAGTGTAATCTCGGTTTCGGGTGTGTAGTACGCAACCCCCGTTCCAGTTGTGCGGCGAAGTGATTCAAATAACGGGATTACCAGTGAATTGACGACTTTCCAGCCACCGGGTGGGAGTAGGCGTCCGGGTAGCTCTTCTGTAGGGTCTGTGAGCCGGTAAAATGTGTTGAACTGAAAAATAGCATTCCAAATAATTTCATTTCTTTCCAAATTGGTCATGGCAGGAGTCTTTGTACTATTGACGCATTTTTGAATCTCAAGGAAAAAGGAACTGCCTGCATCACTGTCATCAAATGCATTGGCGCTGTGGTCAATCAAATGGATACAGACATAACAGATTTCAATAAGGAATAATGGCTTTCTGGGAACAATGAAGCGATTCTGGTTGATGCGGGCCTGTACATCCTTGAGTTGGTTGGATATATCGTTAAAATTGGCAAGCAACTTTTTGGCCAGAAATGCAAATGCTAGTTGTAGGTTTTCGGGCTCAAGGTTACGGCGGCGGCGAAAGCAAGGAATGTAGAGAAAACATGACAAAAATGCTACTGTGACAAGTCCCAGCTCCTTTTTATGGTCACTGACAGTACTTCCTTGCGCGCGGATCGAAGTTAATAAATTACCCAGAGTCTTGTTAGCTACTTCAAACAGTTTGTCTTCATAATCGTGCAAGTCTTGCATGATAGCGGTGACGGTGTTTGTGCTTTGAAAAAAGTAATCGCACACAAATTTGAGAAAATAGTAGGCCGCATCTGTTTGCTCACTTGTAACCTCAGTCTCCTCATTGAACCAGATGTTTGATATTAACTCAAACACGCTTGTCACTTTTTCCACTACGGCCAATGGGATTGTTGCACGCTCATGACTAGTCCAATCAATCTTGCCAATTTCAGGTCCAAAGTAGCCCGACCATTGCATCACATCCAGGTCCATTGTCTCGTCGTCATTAATAAGTTCTCCCTTGAGGATAGCTGCAAAAATGCCCTGGCCAACAAATGAATCTTCTTCAAACCACACGTTGGGATGTAAAGGAAAGACATTAAAGTTTTGAGTGTAGCTTTCACGCTCCAAAGATCCGCTCAATGTAAGCAAAGGTTTTGGTTTAGGTTGCTCGTTAACATTTGATCTTCCCGGCGATAACAACTCAATTAGGCGCGGTTGCTGGTTTTTCTCGACTATAGGAAGACCGTCAATTGGTTTGTCCATCTCGGCAAGATTTTCTTCATTAGGGATACCAGTTTCAAGATAATCCAATACTTTTGAAATAGACTCTGAAGTTTTTTTCAAAGTATGCTGGTTCTTACCATGTGGATTTTGAGTACGCTCACCATTATTGTCAAGATACTGTGTAATTTTTGGTTGGCTCTTCTCCTTGAAAACTGTAGACGGAAACTCATATGGGTATTCCGGGATTTCTTGGACTCGATATCGTTTTTGAGCTCGCTGAGCATACCGGCCTGATTCAGCTTCAAGAACTAACGAGTATGCTTTTGGCTTGTTGCGCGGTGTATGCAGACCAGACACGACAGCAAGTGGGCGAGGACCCCGTTTTTTGGTCTTTTGCAAAGCTTGTGGTTCTGTAGATGGTATCAACGGATTGTCAACGCCGTCTTTGGCCGGGTCCTTGGAAAATGAGTTTGAAGAACCATGCTGAAAGTTGCCAATGAATTTTTGAACAATAGAACCGTGGTACCTTTGAGCAGGCAAAACCTGGCCAGGCTTTCGCGTCTTCTTCGGTATGCGGGGCAGAGATGAACCCAAAGACTGTGCAGACGCTTTAGACCGCCGACTGTTGCCTCCATTATACACGTTCCGTCGCGGATTTCGTGATACTGCAATGGGGTTTACAGAGCGTTTCCTGCCCCGAGATGAGTGGTTCTTGGTTCGGCTTTTTCGTGAGCCGCCACCTCTTGACAACATGTGATCGATGACATCGTATTCAGCAGCTCCACCATACCCATCATCCTCATGAAATTCCCGGATATCGCGCTGTTTTGGTTGTTTTTGGTAATGGTGCTGCACCTTGACCACATTAACATCATCAGGGATTTCGCGCTGAATATCATGGCGTTCTCCTTTTTTATGTATCGCTACGCCTCGCCGATGTGGGGTTGATGCTACTGCTGATGATGTTGGAGTTATCGGTGTTGGGAGCGGCGTTGGTGCAAGATCAAATGCGTCATCGTCTGGCATATATGATGCAGGCAGAACTCCTTTTTTCTTGCTACGCTTTGCAATACTTGAGGCAATGCTCGTATCGGAGTCGCCTCCAAACGGATCCCAATCGCCGTTGTTTTGTCCATCCTGGTCGTGTGACAGTTGCTCTGACCCAGCGCCACTGATACTATTATTATTGGTTTCGTCTTCAGAGTCTGAAAAGTAGATCTGTTGTTGATGCTGGCTGGCGGCGCCCCTCCGGATGTGCTGTTCAATATCGCTATCCTCGTTTTCTGAGTCGCGAATGACGCGTTTATGCAAGTTAACCGCGGTGGTTCCGACAGAGCCCGTGCGTGCGGCCTTTGAGTTATGCTGGTTATTATGAATACTACCCTCTGGCGAAGGCCGTTTATGGTGGCGCAGAGAGCCCGCATGCGACTCGGTCTCGAATCGAACGGTTGGATCTTCTTCCACATTGTCGCTGCTATCAATTAACTTTGTGGGTCGAATTCCGTGGCTACGGACCTGGATCTTGTAGCTCGCAAGTTCGATTGAGTAGGGGTATAATTGTGCAATGGTACGTTTGCGCATGCGTCGGCGCAGATTCGTGCTGTCATCCTCCTGTTCCTGTAGTGATTGGGCAAATGCAGCGTCAGACTGGGACTGAGGTGAGCTCGCGTTGTTTTGGGCAGTAACTCCAATAATGCTATGTTCGTCGGGCTGGAGTACCGGCTGGTCTTCGGTAACGTTGACAAGGGCCGGCCCTCTTTCTAAAATATGCGGTTGAAGAGATGGTGAAGGATCGGGGAGACTGTGCTCATGCAAAATGGGTGAAATGGGTGGTATGCTCGGAATTATGGGGTTTGTACTGTGCAAATCTGGCAGCTGCTGTGGCTGTGATTCGGATCCAAAGAGTTGATCTAGCGCTGGACCCTCTGGCGCATTTACTTCTTCTTCTTCCGCCTGTAACTTGATTAGTATTATGACCAAAACAGAAAAAAAAAAAAAAACGTAGTATACTTACACCACTATCGCTGCCTGGTATTCGTTTCCAATCATCGTCTATAAAAGCATATTTGCTTTCATCAATCTGCAAAAAGGATGTTAGCATCATGAGCTGTGTGGATATCAGGGTTCAGCGCGTCCATACCTCAATTTCGCTGTACTCGTCCTCCGTGGCAGAGACGTGGTCTAGCACATCCATCGTAGCGAAATCATACAACTGCTATGCACGGTTAAATTAGGATATAAAGAGTGGGATCAACTTCCGTTGGAACTAGTGTCGTGAGAGATTTGTTGGAGCTTGGGAGAATATACAAAATCAGTGAGAATAGAAAATGTTTGCAAAAAAAAAAATTATTTATGAATTAAAATACAATAAAATACAATAAAATAAATATAAAATATTTCGCGTCGATGGGTGGTTTTTCAGTTTTTGTCAAAACCACGCGTAAAACGTGTTTGCTTCTGCATTAAGTAAAAACTATCACGTGATTTATGACATGGTTACCCTACTTGTTCTAGCAAATGAGATTGCACAAAAAAAATTTCAGACGCTGCTCCTCCAACGCTCTGAGTTCTTCCTCGATCACCAAACGTCCGGTTAATAGCCTCCTTCTGACAACATCCCCTCCCCTCCAATATACACCTACAATGTCACTGTTTAGAAGATCGGTAACTGCTGTCAATTTTGGTGCCAGAAGCATCTCCACTAGCCGCGTTTTCTTCCAGGCTGCCCAGGGTTAGTATTCTTTTTTTTTTTTTTTTGTTAGTCTATATAATATGCTGGATCTAACCGCCCCGATTCCTCTCCAGACTCTGTCCAGCCACCAGCAGAATCCGCTGAGCAGCCCGCCATTAAGCAGGAAAAGCCCGTTTTGAAGGGCAAGTCCTGGAAGGTTGGAAGCATGAACTCCGCCGCCAAGACGCAGACCCTTATCAGCATGAGCAAGGCCACCCGCGACATTGAGGCCCGCAGCTTGGAGAATGAGATTGACAACTCGTTTGTGCCCAAATTCACCCAGGGCGAGACCTACGACCCTTTTGATTTCTCGCTGACCAAGCTGCGCATCGACCAGAGAAACCAGTACAACAACTCAAACAGCACCAGCAGAAGAATCTACAAGGGTGTTGGCGGCCGCGGCTTTGGTGGTGCCAGCAGATTTAACGGCCGTGATCCGCTGGATTTCTGGAGGTACCCCGAGGTGCTGACCGACTTTATTACCACCAACGGTAAGATCATCCCCGGCCACTCGCTTGGCAATAACGGCAAGACTCAGCGCAGAGTCGCCAAGGCCATCAGAAGAGCTAGAGCCGCTGGTCTGTTATCTTACTTCCATCCTGTCAACAGACACCTCTAAGCACCTTCCCACGACCACCATTTTTTTCTTTCCCTCCCTTTTCCCGTTTGTTTTATATGTAAATATTAGTTTTTCAAGATAATAAAATGACAAAAAACACCTTTGTAACTACTATTACTACTACTAGATAACTGTGGGGATCAACTTGAATAATAAATAACTTAGGATCTCATTAGTTGTGGGGGAGTGGTAGTTAGAAATAGTTATGCTAGAATAGTGAAACAAAAAGAAACAAAAAACAAAAAAAAAAAAAAAAGATATATAATAATCGTGCTACACACAACAACTACTGCCTAAGATGCAAATGCGAGTGCGGGCTCGGGTCAATAGAAACGCCTGTTGCCGTTGCAGACTGATCAGGTTCAGGAGGGACTTCGGTAGCCCGTCTAATGCGGTGCTCCTGCGCACTATCACTGCGATCTAGCCTATCACTAGGCAGAATAATAGCACGATCGAGGCCATATGGCAAGCCTCGATGGCGACCTCTATATAGCAGTGCAATAATAACTAACTTTGAAAGCTTGGTAAACTGGGCAGAAAAGGACGTGTTGGTTCCAGGGTAACCAAGACTCATTCCCACCGTACCATAAGCACTAACAATCTCAAATAACACCGCAAAGGTGTTAAAATCCTCATCGCCGGGGCCCAAGCGGTTGCCCTCTGCAATTGTAATGATAAAAAGGCCAAGAAAAATGAACCACAAATCAAAGGACAACTGCTTACGGATGTGAGTGGCGATAAGTGAAGGAGCTTCGGGATCAACGTGGTCCGGGTTAAAGTAGACACCCAAGGATTGCTCCTCGTAGACATTGGTGCGACGAATACTTAAAGCCAACGGTAACACAGACACGTACATCATAACCATGTAGCTCACCTGGACCGCAACGTGAACCTGGGAAAGGTCAATGACTGAGAAGCCCGCCGTACGTGTACAAAAAGCCTGAAAGAGACCAGCCAAGACCTTGATTGGCGTCGAGAGATCCTCGACAACGGGGCTGTTGAGATCGAGACAAATGAAAAGAATCATATCCACTGTGTTAAAAACCACAAGGATTGCAAACAGCCACCAAGTGGCTTGTGACGGGAAAAGCAGTGTGAAGCAGCGACGCGGATGGTCAAGCAGAAACCCCAATGACTCGTGCGTACGTCCAAACTTTGGCGTCAGCTTAAACGAGATCCAGATAATGAGCCGCAGCATGCAAGGAAATCCTGTGTTGCCAATAACAATAAAAAAGGAGCAGACAAGCAACGGGTACCGCGCGTCTATAAATGAGTTCATTGAGTTGGCTGTCACGGTAAAACCAACATCATTAAACGACGACTCAGCCGTAAAGAATCCCCACCAAACTGCATTTGTGCCCGCCTTATGGTAAACATATTTGTAGCTTTCTGTACCCAGCGCCCAACCCATCAGCATCATGGCATTAATCAGATGGAATCCAACAAAGTAGGCAACAAGAATCTTTGAAAGAAGCTTGAGCGCGCAATATTCGACACCACCAAGCTCTTCTCTTTGCGCGTCAGTAAGATCAACAAACACAGAGTTACCACCAATGGTTGGCTCAAACGAGACGTAGTTGGAACTCATTACATTCTGCAGTGGAGCCCCCTCACTTTCATTGGTCATCTGACGATTATCATTTCCCATGGCCCTCTTTTCATTGAGAATCTTATTGAATGAAGAAGTGCGCTTGAAAGACCGATTAGCGCCGCGGACCCCGTCACTTGTGTACGATCTGCCACCCAACGTAGGCTTTTCTTTCTTGGGCGATGCGACATTGGTTTTGGCCCGATGAAGTTTGTCCAGTTCGTTGAGTTCATCGTCAAAGGTGGGAATTTTTTTTTCCTGGGTGTATGGCTTGGGTGTTGACCCCATATCGCTACTGCCGGTGGTGGCATCGCTGCTTTTGTCACGTTCTTCGTTTGAATCATAGCCACCATCGTCAGTAGAGCTATCGTCTAGGGGGCCCTTGATCACCAATGCAGGTCCATCTGTGTATGAGTTCTTCCGCTTGGATAAGTTTTGTTGCTCCATCATAGTAATAGACATAGCCATCTCGTGCGGCTGTACTGAATTTTTTCTACGCATTTTTGATGGGGCGGGGGGATCAGCAAATTTAATATCGCGTTCGTTGCGTGGCTTCAGGGTATCAGTTATATCACCCCCATTGTTTTTGCTATTGTCATTTGGGTGGCCTGGATGAGAGAGCACGTCGGCAAATTTGATATCTCTGTTCTCCATGGGAGGAGGCCTTGTCTCCGCGGCATCAGTATCATTTGTGAGGAAGGGTCGCGAACTGCGCATATTGGTAGTTGAGGGGCCATTAAATGACATTTTCCGAGCAATCCGCCGATTAGGGGGATCGACCATATTTTCGAGCGAAAACAATTTCGATTTTGCAGACATGAGTGTATTAAATTTGATGAAACTATTGCGTCTTGTGCTATCCTGCCTTTGCTGTTGCTTTTCTCCCGTTTCTGAGTTAACTGGACTCATCATACCTAGTTCCACGTCCGAGTTTTGTCTATTTTGATTCATGGTAAAGTTTCGTCTCATTTTCGACTGCATCTTACTTTTTAAATTCACATTGTCAATTTTCTTTTCAAACCAGTAGAGCCGTAGAAATACTAGTGACGAATGGATAAAGATAGGGTTGGTGAACATGGGCAGGGTGTATAGTAATATTTGCTGGTAAAGCGAGAGTAGCGGGATATCAACAGTATTCAGGCCTCCTTGGGTGCATGCGCTCGTGGCGAAGAAGAGAGCGTCAATGTACGCAGTTGTTTTGACCGGGTAGAACATGACTGAGCCTATAATGATGAAGAGCCCAATGTACAGATAATGCAAGCTAATAAAGGACGGCCTAAAGAATTTTTTATTGTTTTTGAAAAACGTTTTGACCGAGGCTGGAATGCGCGCCTTGATGCGCCTTTTGGTTTTGCGTAACCACCCCATTAGCAAGGAAGAAAAACTTTAACACACGAGTGCCAGACCTCCACACAAGGCAGAAATCAGATTGAAACGTAGAGATGTAGATGAAGAAGAAAAAAAAAAAAAGAAGAAATCAGGAAAAAGGAATAAAATAAATAAGAAAGCCTTGCGGCAACAAATGAAATATTTTGGTTGCAAAGCAAACAGGGGAGAAAGACAAAAGGAGGGTGCTGACTTGTACTGATTTTGTTCAAAATGCACAAAAATTTTCTTTTCTCAATTTGGCCAACAAAATAGGACTGCGCCTTGGGATGTCGCCAAAAGCACCGGCTATCAAAAGATATGGAAACTGGTATAAACAGACTACGATAATTGGTCTGATAGAGCATCGCTAGGCATATCCTGAGGAATTCACCCCTGGTAAGTCCAGTTTTCGTGAGTAAGAATCATGTTGAAGTGGATTGCGGCAAAAAAAAAAAAAAAAAACAAAGACGCTATACAACGAAGTCGACAAAATAGTGATACCAACTACGTGTAGGAAACCAACCAAAATGGACCTCAGTTACCCTTAAACAAAAAGATCGAAAAACGGACGAAACCAAATCCTGGAAACAGGACATCAACGTCCTCAAGAGGGTAGTTGGTGGCGGCGATAATATTCTCTCGTACTACACGTGACTCACATGGCTCAAGTTTCAGCTTTGAATGGTGAAGTAAAATGCATAGACGCAGCATCTAATGAAATGCTGGGTATCTCCAAAACATGGGCATAAAAAGAAAATTAGCAGTCCTGAGATTCCCAGTACGATGAATTACCAGGGCAAAATATTTATTATTATTATTATTATTATTATTATTATTATTATTTTTATTATTATTATTACTACTGCTGTTGTTATTATTGTTAACAAGGCCTACTAAACTGGACTACATGGAAGCGAAAAGAAAACAAACAATTTTTTTTTTTTTGTTTTGCAAAGACATAATTAAACAGCGCTGTTATTGGTCATAAAGAACGCATAAAACGTCAAATCAGAGCGCACCTAGTTATTGAATTAATATTAAACGGCTTCCAACAGCCGCTTTTAGTAGCTGCATCCGTTACCCTTTTTTTTTTTTCAGTTGGTCTCCTATCACAATCAATGTTCATGACCTCATCACACTTGCTGAGAGCGTGTGTGTGCAGTAAATTAGCAGCTGCGCAAATTATCGTTGAGTTTTTTTTTTCCTTGACGGCCTGCATTTATAACCACATGCATTTGTTATAGATGCTGTTGCCAGCCTATCAGAGCTCGTTTTACCAATCCCCTTGACTTCGCCTCCCCCCCTCGTCACGAACGGCCCAAAACTGCAATCCTCACCTTTTCCTTTGCAGCGTGCCTCGCAGTAGTAATATCATTCATGTAACAAAAACCAAGTGGAAAAATAAAAAAAAAAAAAAAAAAGAAAAAACATGCAACTTCCAACCCAAAAGTTGAATAAAAAAAAAAATAAAAAAAAAAAGATAGCAAACTGATTCCCTTATATTATATTATTTATCAACCTCAGAATTCTCCTAAATAAACAGTCTCAGACCAGTGGCAGACGCACCAATCTCACTCACGCCAGTGATGCTGTCAATCTTACCCTTCTCGCTGAGCTGGTACTTAGCGCCTGTCACAGGGTCAGACACGCTGGGCAGACCCTCGTAAATGGGTGTGAAAGTGGCAGGGCAGATTTCAAACGACGCAAAGTGGTCAAAGTCAATCTTAATCTGGTCCAGTGGCTGCTGGTCAGACTTGGCCTTGATCTTTCTAGCAGTCTCGGCACCACTGCCAGTCGGCGACACCTTCAAGAACTTGTCAGCAAAGTTGGAGGCAGACACATAGTTCTTCTGACTGAAAGCCTCTCTCATGGCCACGTTCAGAGCAAGATGAGCATGGGAGCGCTCCAGCTTGGGCTTGGTAAAGTAAGCAGCAAGCTCAAGCTTTCTCTTCACATCAGTGCACGCTCTTCTTTCCAGCTCAATAGAAAAGGCCAAAATGTACTCCTTGCAAATGCCCAAGATGCGTTTAGCCTCGTCCTCTTCGCTCTTGCTTTCCACAGAGAGTGTCAGAATAGTGTAAATAATAGATCGGAAGAGGCTAATGGCTTGCTCAAGCTTGTTGGCCTTGATAGCCTTGTAAGCCTCTTGTAAGGTGTCCTTAAGTGTGTTTTGGCCAGGAATAGCGGGTAATGCATTTTGGTACCTCTCCGTCTCAATGTTTCTTCTAACGTAGTAAGGTAGGGAAGACAGCTCGTCAGTGGCAGTCAGATGCAGCTTGGAAGCTCTGTAGACATCTAAGAACCGGCTCTTTAATGGTGCAAAGTTAACAACACCAGCCTGGCGGTTCAAGATTTGAGCAGCAGTTTCAAATGAGCCAGCGGCAATGTGGTCAGCAGCAATAGGTGAGTTGCGAGCCCAGTAGTCAAGCTCAGACACAGCAGCAGCGGGCTCACTGGTACCTTCAGCCTCAACAGCCTCATCAACATCTTCAATTTCGAGGTCATCACCATCAAAGCCCCATCCGCTCTCATCGACTTCACCATCATCATCAATAAGATCGTCATCAAGAGCATCGGCAAACTCATCTTCCTCCTTCTCAGGGTCTTCATCAAGGTTGAGGTCTTCAACCTGGCCAAGAATAGCCTGCTCAAAGAAGGACAACTGTGTAGACTTAAGGGGCCAATTGCTCTCAAAGGTGTTGTTTACAAGTGGAGGCAAGCCGGGGTTGGACACTGGGGTAATATTAGCAACAACCTGGCTCTCGTCAATCTCAGACTCAGCTAAAATCTGCTGGGCTTCTTCCTCAAGACCGTGGCTCTTAGCCAGAGCGTAAGCCAGGGAGGGGAGACCAGAGTTTCTGAGAATCTCAATTCTGGCAGTGGCATTGTCAAGGAAAACGTCGGAGGTGAAACGAGAATTAATATCGCCTCTATGGTCGGCAATGACCTCCATTTTCTCCAAGTTCTTTTGGTTACCAGTAATCAAGTACAAGAAAGAAAGCTTATCAAACTGGCTCAGTTTTTGGTAAGACAATTCAGCAATCTCGTGGTTACCCTGGGAGAGAGCTTCATCTCCCAGTGTTTTCCAGATAGGACTCTTGTCAATGACTTTGGCGTTCTCGAGAGCAACTTCAAGGTTGCCGCACTCGATAGCAAGGTCAAACTTGGTCTGAGGGTCCTGAACAAACTGCAAAGCAATCTCAGGGTAACCCTTCTGCTGTAAGTAGCCAATGATGCTCTGACCAACAAGCTGGGAAGTCTTGATGAGTCTTAAAACTTCGTTAAAGTTCTTTGACAGTAAAGCCTTCTTGAATCTATACTCAGTCGGGTCAATCTCAATGATCTCGACAGTGCCGCCGCGAGCAAGCGCATACACCTTGGCACCCTTGACGCGAACAAGGTAAACTGTATTATCAAGAGTCTTAAGAATACCGTGATCACCGTTCAGCAGACTGTACTTCAAGTGGTTAAGAGTAGAGTACAACAAAACGCCATTGTCATCCCAGGTAGCACTCTTAATTCTAATAGTTTCGTGGAGAGAAGCAACAATCTCCAGCTTCTGAGTGGCAATGGTAATGGTGTGCTTGCCGAGCAAGGCAACGTAACGGCCGTCAGCAGACCAAGAAACATACTTAATGCCAGAAACAGAGATTGAAGAAATGGCCTTCTTCTGCTGAATATCAAATAGGACAACAGAGTTGGCACCAAGCAACAGGACAAGACCTGGGCTAGACGCATTGACAATATCCTTGACATTGTTAGGAAGCTTGACTGACTTAGTGACAGAGTTATGAAGGTCACAAACGTCAACAGACTGTTTAGCCTTGTCAAAAACGGCAAATCTGTTGCGGGAGATGAAAATTGCCTGATCACCAGAGCCTCTCAAAGTCTCTGTTGGCTCGATAGCACCACTGGAGTCCTTAGGCAGATACACAAGCTCGTAAATGTTTCCGTTTTCGTTCTTGGAGGTAGCGAGGATAGCGCGTTCAGAGGGATTGTATGAGATAGTGCGAATAGTCGACCAGGAGCTGCCAATCTTCTTGAGTGAAAGCAGGGGGAGGGTGTCGGTGTCAGTGCCAATCTCAAACGACTTGACTTGCTTCTCCTTGTTGATGTAGAAAAGTGTGTTGTGGCTCAATGAGCTGGCAGGGCGTTCCCGTTCCAGCTTGAAGACCATGACACCGCTGTCATGGGCAGCAGCAAAGAGATTGATCTCGGGGTGAGCAATAATGTACCAAAACTTGTCGTTTTCGCGCTTAAACTGCTGAATACCGGTGCGCTTGTTAAGGTCCCAGGTTCTAATGGTCTTGTCTTCACTAACGGAAATGATAATGTCTTGGAAGGGGTGGAACTGGCAACAAAGAATGTTGTTCATGTGGCCTCTGCAGCTGTCGACTTCCCAAGCCTTTGTTTCGCTCATGCGCCAGAGCTTCATGATTCTGTCGTCACCACCCGAGGCAATAAGAGGCAGGGTCGGGTGGAAAGAAGCCCAATTGACACCTCTGTCGTGGCCCTCGAGCACAAACTTGACAATCGCGTCGGTGTTACCGAAAATGTCTTGCTGGGGTGTGTTGGCGCGGTTCAATTGATTGTCGAACGACGGAATGGCGGAACTGGGAGCAGAGTGCTTTTTACGCAGACCAGAAATATCCCAGACACGGACAGTCTGATCAAGTGACGCGGAGACTATAAGGTCTTCCTTGGGGTGAAATTGTGCCGACATGACGTAGTGGTTGTGGCCGGTAAGACAGGCGATCTCCTGGCGGTTCTGCCAGTTCCAGATTCTAATTGTCTGATCATCAGATGCGGAAATAATCCAAGGAAGGTCGTTATGAAAAAAGACAGTGCGCACGTAGTCGAGATGGCCAGACAGGGTGAAGAGGCATTTTCTAGTTTGCAGGGACCAGACTTTGACTGTGTAGTCGTCACCACAAGAGACAAATAAGGGCTGGGTCTTGTGGAAATCAACGCCGCGGACGGGGCCGTCGTGGCCCTCAAACCGGTCAATGAGAGTACCCATGCGATAGTCCCATAATTGGATCGTAGACGAGTAGAGCGAGACCAGGATCCATGGTCTAGAGTGAAAAGTTAGCAAAAAGGATCAAAGTGCACAAAGAAAGCAGCATACCTTTTGGGATGGAAAGCAACACCCTTTGCTCTCGAGGATTTTGATTCAAACTGAAACTTGTTAGCAGGCAATTGCCAAAATTCTGCCGGTCGTTCTTACCTTAGTTAGCATCTGCATGGTGAAGTTTGAGAGCGTGATGGTGGGGGTAAAGGTTATAAAGAGAAGAGAAAGGACGAAGGAGGTTTATGAAAGTTGGAGAATTCAAGATTTGGCCAGCTCATTGATCCTGCCAGGTGGCACAAGTGGCCCAACGTTTGGGTCGCACCAGCCGTCCCGCAATTTACCCGGAAGTTCTGGTTTGTCAGTGCTGAGTCATTGCTGGCCTAAACCCGTTTTTTTGCCAAACGCTCGCCTGTCTTTGCCGACGGTAGGCGTCTGCAGTGGATTTGTCACCAAAAAGGCACAGTTACCAGTACCTTCTACTGCAGTAACAGTGTTCTATACCAGTTACTACAAAAAAACTTTTCTGCTGCTCACCGTCTCTCTCCCCCAGAACCGTCACCCGAACCGACTAGACTACGCTATTCCCCCGGAACATTGCACACCCTTACGCAACATGAGCAAGCGCAAGCCTTCGCCTGAGCTGCCTGCATTCGCATTCAAACGCACAAAGCTCACACCGGCGGCCGTCACCATCGACAGTCTCAACGAAGAGCTGCTGCTGCACGTCTTCTCACATCTCAACGTGCCCAACCTATGCAACACGCTGCTGGTGTGCAAAAAATGGTACCGGATCGGTAGCGACAATAAGATCTGGCGAGATCTGTACCAAGCCAACTTTTTCAAAAAGCATCGCTTCCAGACAACCTTATCCATCGGTATTGAGCGCCAGGAAGAACTCGACTGGAAATCCTTTTTCAAACTGCGGTACAACTGGAACCGCGGCGTGTGCCGTGTCAAGAACATTCGATTTCACCCACCAGCATCTTTTCCCTCGTCATCACAAGCATCTTCATCGGTGTCAGGCACAGTGGCGCCGCCTGGCATGTTCAAAAACTTTCTCATCGCATCGCGCAATAAAATTATTGTAACTTTCAACATAAACTACGATATCCAAGTCTGGAGTTGCCTAACTGAAAAACTGGTAGCATCATGCAATGTTCGTGATTGGCTCAAGGACGAGCGCAAGTCCAGTAAACTTGGCCAGTCAACCGTTCTTATTGTCAACCCCGTTGGTGCCTTCAAATTCTGTATCGGTTTCGACACAGGCTCGTTTATTGTTGGCTCGCTAGAGGGCCTCAAGACCCAGACCCCATATCTGATACCCAAGCAGATCGCAGTGCTGGATCACGCGCGCTACGGTGCCATTGTGCATATTGTCCAGCGCCAAAACCTTCTCGCGGTTTACACCTCGCGATCCAGCATAATTCTATACTCGTTTACCAACGGCGTGACCAAAACGCTGTCTGTTATGAAGTCTTATATTGATCCTAGTCACGAGGTGGCGCTCACCATCAGATCTGTGCATTATCAGCGGTACCTGTTTTGCATTTCATTAGCATACTTCCAGCTGACCCTCAGCGGCGAGTGGATTCCGTGCGTACAGGAAATTCTTTGTAATCCAGAGGGCCGCATTATTAATACCCGTATGTCCACATACTGTCCGAACAACACTACAAGCTACCTGCGCGCGCCAAAGTGGTCGCATGGATACTCGTCAAAGCCGATGGTGCTGTCGTACAATCATCCGTATCTGCTCGCCGGCTTTAGCGACAACACCATGTCACTGTACATTGCGCGTAGTGCCGAGTGCTGTCTGGAAGTTCAGCCCCGGCAGAGGCTATGGGGACACACTAGCGGAATCAACCATGTCTTTGTCAAGGCAGGCGGCACCGCAGTGTCAGTGTCTAGTCGCGGCCGCGAAATTCGGTGGTGGGACCTGACAAGCAACGCAGAGATTAATTCATACCCAATCAAGCTACCGGCAGAAGACAGGATACGCGTGGATGAGGCGTTGGACGCGAACAAAGACGCAGTTGGCCAGTCGGACGCGTCAACCGAAATTAAGCCAAATACCGACGCGGCTGGGGAAACTAGCACAGACAGCGCGATAGATACAAAGAATCTTACACATCCAGACACCAAGCAGGCCATGCATTTACCAAATAATACCTCTGAGACTACAGGAAAGTTTTTCATGTTTGACGAGGAAATGATCCTGCTCGAGATGAAAACAGACCGCCAGACTTACCTGACAATCTGTGATTTCCAGTGAAGGTTTAGGGTTATACATAATGTTTTCTTTTGTTGTTTTTTTTATTTTTTTTTTTTGGCGACTTTTTTTCTGTACATACAAAGACCATCATCAAACCTCCCCGCGACAAGGGCTACCACCAGCACTTTTTTTTTATTCATTGTCATTAATTGGTTAGTCCTTAGAGTTGGGTGTCATATAATTACAAACTAATAGCATGTCCGTGTATCCGAACTCCCCACTTAACGAGCAAGAGTCACTCTATAGCATGGACCAGGAGAGTAATCTTGACGCGCTTTACGACTTTGACCGTGAAGAGCAGCTGTCTACAGAGGGCATCGATCTAAACGACATTACCAATTTCGTGTTTGGTACAAAGAAGACGCCGGTGTCAACCCCACCGCTGAAGCAGCGGCCCCTGTCAAGCAATGGTGACTCCCCGCGACCCCCAGCCTCGAAACCCAGCATGCCACAACAGCATTTGCAGCAACACAAAAAAGACACGAACTACCAGTTTCCAGAGGACCGGCTAAACTACCGAGGTTACTCTAAATCATTTAAGGGATCGCCGCTACCACTGCCATCATCGCCGCATCATAGTGACAATCGCGGTGCAAGCGTCATTTTGCACCGCCGGCTCTCGTCATCATCGGCTGGAGCTATCAGAAGCACTAGAAGTCCAGTGTCAAGCACGCGCGTGGTGAGTCGGAGCCTGCCGCAGCTTTCGTCATCCCAGACTCTGACCCCACCACTACATCAGCAGCAAACGCCGCCCCGGATACTTGACCGTGTTTCGCCTGGCTCCTTCAAGTTCCCTAATAATGTTGTTGAGAAGGTGTCAAGCCTGAGCCAGATCAAGACTATTCCGAACATTGATGACGACAGTTACTTTAGTAGTCAGCGCGGAAGCCATAGCATTGGTCACAGTGACGAGAATGATCGAGTTGATAGCAGCACGCGTGAGAGAAGCATTGAGAGCAGCGTTCACCGAGAGAATGTGCATGATAACCTTGCACATCACAATAGCATGGGTAGTCATGAAAGCATGGATCGTCGTGAGAGTATGACTCGTCATGAGATTATGGGTCGTCGTGAAAGTAATGACCGCCGTGAGAGTATTGGTCGTCGTCAAAGCAATGAATATCATGAGAGTCGTCGTCAAAGCAATGAATATCATGAAAGTCGTCGTCAAAGTAATGAATATCATGAAAGTCGTCGTCAAAGTAATGAATATCATGGAAATCGCCGTGAAAGCAATGAACATCCTGAGAGTCGTCGTGAAAGCACTGGCCTCCGTGAGACTATTGGTCGTCGTGAGAGCATGGGTCGTCGTGAAAGCAATGGCCGCCGTGAGAGCATTGGCCACAGTGGAAGCATGGGCTATCACGAGAGCATTGTTCATCATAACAGTATGAGACGACGCGAGAGTCTTGGACCGCATGAGAGCCTCGCGCACCGTGAAAGCCCAGAGTACCGAAGTCTTTCGCGCGACACACGGCGCGACAGCCCCATCAACGGTTCTCCATTTTCAGATAGTCGCCATCCATCAGCAGTCGAAAGCCGCGGGCGTTCCACCCCTGAGCGCTTCAGCACGCCACCAAACCACCGATCATTTTCTGATGATTACTACCATCCTCAACACCGCGACTACCACGACTACCACAGCCCCCACCCCAACGACCTCGATAACGATATGGTACACGATCCACAAATTCAGCACCCACAGCCAACGCGCTTTACGTCTAATTCGCTTCACGGATATAACCGCCGCCATTATTTGTCTGGCGACGTGAGTCCGAATTCGGTCCGTCGTAATCAGAGCTACTACTATGATGAGGGTGAGCGGCATCATGACATTCCTGTTGACTACAGCATACACAGCGGGCTTGATGATGACATTAGGGTCAACGGGGCCGATGCTGGTAATCGCTACTACATGGCTGATGATTTGGGAACGCACTTTGAGCCTTGGCGCGGTTTGGAGAACAGATCACCTTCAGTAACACCAATTTCAATGAAGCGCCGCGATACCACTAACACACCTGGTCACATTATCCCAAGCCCGATGCACACGAGCCGGAATATTGATGCGAACAATTATAGTGATGGTCAGCAACCGCGTGAGCCGTCTAACGACTCTGCCAACAGCGACAATGACGAACTCAAAAGACTCAAACAGTACGTTAAAAAGATGCCTAACGGCGAATATCTGTTGGAACTGTTTGAAACCAATCAGACGAGTCTGTTTGACACCCCAAAATATATTCGTAAACCATATGGAAGAGTCTCGTTTAACAAGCCGACTACCGCCACCACCACGACGCTGCATGACTCAAAATACGAATCCAAAATCACGCCGCCAGCAAGTCGTAACGTGTCGAATACCACTGGCAACAGTACTTTGCCAATCCCTGTAATGACAAGTACGACGCTTAATGGCTCACTTAGCTTTGGCAACAGCAGCAAGCCCCCACCTGAGACCCCCACCAAACCCACTACTTTGCCAGCGCCCATTACCGTTGCACCAGTGGTGGTATCTGCGCCGCTAACCCCGCCATCTCTCACCCGTAGCGCTCCCAAACCGCCTGTTGCTGCTGAAGGTAGCAGTGGTACAACCGTTCACGACCAAAGCCTACTGGAGCTCCTCACCCTGCTAAAGGAAAAGGACCAAAAGCTTGATACTTTGCAGGAAAAAACAGCACAGCTCGAGCGCGAGCTTGAGGCGACCAAGCTAACACTTGCGACGCTGCAGGGGCAGACGGTGCCTAAGACCAGCCCCATGAAGCTCCCTGAGCCGAGCCTTTATAAGCGGCTTGAGATGGACAAGGTTGATCAGCTTAACCTTGTGGAGCTACAAAATAAGGTTAAAAACGTGCTACTTGTGCTAGGTGTGCCATACAGAAAACTGCAGAAGAAGCTTGATCATATTGTAGACCTATTCTGTCAAGAGGACGAGTATGTTGGGTTTGCAAATAAGATACATGTTGAGCTCTATGGACGCGAGATGGCAGCAGCTGGTAGCAACGTGCCTTCGTGTGGTAGTTCCAACTGTTTAGAAGATATGGTTACGCTGATTGCCAATTCGGAACTACAACCGCACCAGCACCGCACCAGTAATCGCACCAGTAATCGCACTAGTAATCGCACTAGTAACCGCACCAGCATAGCCCGCACTGAGACTGGTTCGCACCGTGCGCGGTCAAGTGGAAGCAAGAGTTCTACCTCCAGTAGGCATAGATAGATCTATAACTACAGGTTGCATGCCCCCTCTGGGCAATTTCATTTATTTCAAACCGAGTCGGTCTTAATTTAATACTATTAAAAAAAATTCAAATAAAAAAAATAAAAAAATATCTTTGTTAGAGCTATATGTCTTGTTTTTATATTAGGACAATAAACTGATTTTCTATTCTAAGCGCATTATCTTTTTTTTTATCAAGTTTAGTATTAAATTTAGTTTTATAATTTAATAATTATTTATTTTTTTTCCAATAATAATAAAAAAAAAGTGTTTGAAGTAGAAAATATCATCCAAGAGAAAGAAAAGAAATATATATATATAAAAAAAAGATTTGAACCCCAGCCTGCCTGGTGATTGCAAAAGAAAATTTTCCAAAATAATAAAAGCTTCGATAATAAAAGTTCAATAAACAACCTGGTTGTTGTTTCCAAAAAATAATGTCCGTATCGTAATAATAACAATAATAAAAAAAATAATAATAATAATAATAAAAAGTTCCAATAATAAAAAGTTCCCTGTTCATAGTTAATCCGTTTCCGTTTTTTTGTGTTTTTGTGTTTTTGTTTTGTTGTTTTGCCGATGGTATAAGTTCGTAGTCATCATGTTTTTAAATTAAGAGAGGATAAACTCTCAACGTCTGTTGGCGCGGTCAGGGTCCAACCGACCGGTGCTTTTATTAGCAGAGAGGGGAGAGGCCGAGGACCATTAATACCGGTAAAAGAAATAATAAGGACAAACGTTGAGAATAAGTGGGCCCGAAGCAATTTCCGGGGTCCGCTTAGACCTCAATCTTGGTAGCGATGACACGCTTTCCGCGCCAGACATCGTAAGCCTGGATCGCAGCAGTGACGGCCCACAGCACGCACAGGATGATCTGAATAACCAAAACGGATCTAGTCTGCGAGCATCTGTCGGAACCAAAGGGGTTGAATGCGCCCCAGCCGCAGTCAAGGCTGCTGCTGACAAAGTTAAGAAGCCAAAAGAAGGAGAGGATCCAGCCAACCGAAATAGCCGCGTCCCACAAAAAGAAAAGTCGGTGTTGGTAGGAGAAGCAGTACATGAACTGGGTCATCATTGAGAAGGTAGCAACAACAAGAACAAAGATAAAGGGCGAAGAGGCCTTCTCAGCGGGCACAGCCTTAATCTGCATGTTGATGTAGTAGGCCATGACACCAAGGACAACACCACTAAAGAAGAACTGGACCAAACGAAGTGCCAGGACAAAAAGATTGGTTGAGGCCAACGAAGTGAGGCGAGTGACCTTGGGGAGGAAAGAGTAGCTGTTTTTCTTGAATGGGTTCCAAAGATTCATTGTTGCTGGTAGACTCTATGGGTGTGTGAAATTATTATTAATTATTATTATTATTGAATATATTGCGGGGAGAAGAGATTTGATAAGTGCAAAAATATTCTTTGTGATTCAACTTGTTTGTGTTTAGTTGTTGATGTAGTGATTGACTTAAGAAAAAAAAAAGTGAAAACAGCGAGGGACGAAACTGTTTATATAACCGTGGGGTTTAAGCTATTCGTGTGGAGGTTTTTTTTTAGATCATAAATAACGGTGCGTAGATCAAACATGCTCACTACCAGCCTATTTCTTTTTTTTTTTTTTTATTAACTGTGTGTCATCATCGTGGCTTTCGTGGGTATCATTAAAGAGGGCCCTAGTTAAGTTTGATGGACGGATTGGGCTAACTAGTTCACTGGGCGTGACAAAAAACAGAAATGGCTGAAAGGTTCTACCCAAATATTATTCAACCTACATGAAAAAAAAAAAAAATTTCTATTCTGCCCACCAAAGACAACAATTGAATCCTGATAACTACTATTACTATTATTATATTACTACTGGCTTTGAAAAGTGGGATGGTACTATTGTTTGTATTTTGTTTTTCTTTTTTCGGAAACAAGTGAGGAAATCAGCGTGGAAAGTGCAGCAACTGCTTTTATTGTTTTGCCAGGTCCAAACTTCACTGTCTCCAGCCACCGCGTTTTTTTTTTTTTTTTTTTTTTTTTTTTCTACAACGTCTTCTTGCCACTATGGATCTTCTACTCTGGTTCTTTGGAACTTGCGTAAAACCAAGCATCTCGGTGCTTCTGTTGCTGACGGGATTTTGTTTCTATTGGTGGTGGTTTTATTTATAGACCCTTCACGCAGCAGGCGCTGCCCAGTCGGGGAGGGAATCCTCCCCCTATATACCCACTCATATCCAGCCTCTGTAGTATTATTAGCTCATTACGACTGCCGGTCCTGCTCGTTTATCGCCTGTGCATTACCAGCAATCATCAGCCAATGACTTTCAAATTCCAAGCTTCAAGACCAAAAAACAGTTGTCTTTTGTTGTTGTTGTTTAGCAAAAAATATAGCACTAGTATCACGTATGCCTCCACACCAAGGCGAAAGATCTCGCACTGCTTTTTTTTTCTTCTCAGACAAGCCTTATTATCCTTCTCCCGTCGTCACGATTATTATAAATGAGAAACCTCGAAGTTCAGTGTCGGCTCTCCCACGTCCATTGCAGCCATCAGCTTCCGGCTGGATCCTACAAGGTTGTAATAACCATAAGCACATATATACACGTAGACATACCATTGAACATGGAAAAAAAAAAAATTCGGCACTGATAATGCAGCCCAGCTAAAGCTAAAACGTAAAAGCCTGGCCTTTTTTGGGGGGAAAAAAGTTATTTTTGGGCTTTTATCGCGTGGTGTGCAGATTATATAAGTTATTGCGTAATCAGGAACCAACTTAAAGTTTATTCTTTAACATGAACTGTAAACTGCAGATCAAAAAACGATCGTCGGGTCTGTATATAGTAGTTCAAGTAGATTTGTCCCTTAATTTTGGTTAGATAAGGGTTTTCTAACAAATATAAAATCGGTTCGATGGTCTAGTTGGTCATGGCATCTGCTTAACACGCAGAACGTCCCCAGTTCGATCCTGGGTCGAATCAATTTTTTTTGTCTTTCTCTCTTTGGCTGAATAAAAAGATGAATATTAATTTTGTTTTTTTGAAACCCTTAAAGATTCATAAGATCTCATTTCATTAAGTTCAAAGTGTCTGATCGCACAATATCCCTTTGTGGCCATGTATTTGTTTCAAAACATATATACATTGTTAAAATGAAAATAGACAAAACTTTGGGGGAGGTTCACAACCGTTTTTCTTCAATCTTGGGGTGTTGGCAAGGCTGGACAAGATTACGGGTGTGGGGTTCTCTGGCCAGCCTCCCAGTTGTACCAAAATGGTTTGATCCACAAAAAGAGTTTACCCCTACATACAGACACACGCAGCCAAAAATAAAATAACATATTAGACCTCTCTGGCAACAATCCAGCTTAATATTTACGCTTCTACATGATTTTTTTTCCCGTTCTGTTGGTCGATTTATCAATGCAGTTTCTATGCGGCCAATACAGCATGTGTCATAATGTGTGCATTAGAGTAGTCGTCATCTCGCCAATGCGGAAAAATATGATAAGACAAATATATCGTATTAGTATCTTTATCGTGCCCGAAACCAATGATTTCTTATTCACCTCAGGTCTAGACCCATAGCTAATTACGAGGAGACAGAATCCTTTTATTAACAAAACATAGATGATTGCGCTGACCCGATTGGCAGCTTTGTACAAACCTTCATTATTAGAAATTACAAGGCGACAAACTAGTTTATACTCTACTAATCCGTTTCATTTTTTTTTTTAAACACAGTGTGAGTCAAGTAGTGCCACTATGATTTAGCTCATGGTCCAGTGACAAGTTATTTATAACTGCAACAAAAGGTAATCATCAGCATTTGTTCAAACCCACTACTATTGCTCAATACCTAAATTAGGCAGGTGAATGGAGCTTGTAAATAATAATCTTCAAAAGGTTTTTATTCCTTTCCGTAGCCGGTATCCAACGTGCGTTCTTGCTTTTGTATTGCTGCACGATCAGCGTTCATGGTTTTGCGATAAACAAGGGCAAGGGCTGTTACTGTTGGTGGTTTAAATTTAGCTTGCACAACAAAGGTCCTTTCTTTTGGAATCATTCATGGTGACAATCATCTTGAGGCTACGGGGCGATTTACATACTACAGCTAGTTGTACCACAACCATCGGGATGGTTATACTTCTGGCCGTCTTCCCCTTTCTGATTCTTGCTATCACTTTTAGAGTAACTTAGTGCACGGCTGATGCACTTAAATGGAAACAACAACAATAACAGTCTCTACACACTTGGCATGGTGAAGGTAGATCCTGCAACCATGCTAGAGAGAAACTATCAAAATAAAAAAAGGAAAGGCTTTAGTTTCAGTTTACTATATATTATATCCGGTGTAACAGATGCAATGGCATGTATAATTTGCTTTCATACCTATTGCAGTATCGTCCAATACTTTAGAAAAATACAATTACCAACATTGTTCCCGTTATTCTTTCAAACTACCTTTTGACCAGTAGTCTGTTTGTTTTTTACCTCAACCTAACACATTCAAAATGCAATCAACATAGACTCATTTCAAATACAAATAAAGCTTCTATCCCGATACACCGTCTGGAATGTTTTTACGTACCTGAACAAAATCTGTAACGGGACTCCAAAAACACAATGCAGTGTCAGTAATTATACTACTAATGAAGATAATAATATCAAATGGTGGTCCGAAGGTAATGGTTACAAAAAAAGATTCTAATGTTATTTGTTTGTCCTCTGCCTGGGTGATGGCCGCCTGCAAAATATTTCCTCTATTCATCACTTTAATAAGCGTGTTTCCCAATACGTGCTACAGTAAATAGTTCCGCTGGATATATCGGCTAACAGGAGCAATGGCCAGTTTAGTTTTTTTTTTTATGAAACAATTTATAAACCAAAAGCATGGTATTACTTGCGACGAACTACCTGCCCGTTATAGTCTCTTGTATTTTTAGCATGTCGATTGAGTTTGTGGAGCTCGATTACTGCAATCTCCGAAAAATCACTATTATTCTTGAACAAGTCTATTTCTTTGTTTCAGTAGTGATAGTATCCATGGCATAGACCTATATTCAGTCAGCTAAATTCAAGCTTCCACTGCCAAATCGCAATTACGATTTTTTTTTTTTTTTTTTTTTTTGTTTCACAATTGTATTCAGTGGATTTGATAGCAGTATGGACCCAAAGCTTTATTGTACATTCCACCCTACCACCAGATCTCTTACCGGACTTTTTTTCTTTCAACGTATTGTCTGCCCGCTCTAAAATCAAGCAAAGCATGCTGGCCGTCACTGTGTAAACCGTTGAGTATTATTATCACTATCAAGATTACTGCTACGGGGGGTACCTTGGATACTACACAACCCGGTAACGAGGGACTTTAAATTTAGAAGAAGAACTATGATTGGATATAAATGGAACCATCGACTAATAAGAAGAGTACCGAGAGCTACCAGAACACAATATCCAAGTATCATAACCTAGTTGGAGACAGGAATTTCTAGTTAGCGTGCTCTTAATTGTATGCTTAATGAATATGGTTAGAAGAGTCCCCAGAAGTACTTTGAGGAACACAGTCAATCAGTTTAAGGGGGTTAGGGTCGTCGCCGGATAATAATAGGAAATAGGAAAAAAGAAATACATACCAATAACTCAATAGATACAACCCAAGTCTCAAGGGTTATCTATCATGAATCTCCTTGCTGAATGAAATATAAGATAGAGGAGGTTTGCGCTAATACTTTCAGAAGCATTATATAGTTAACCTACAATATTATATTGGATATTAAAATAGAATTTTTAATTGTATTAAGTAAGACCGATACATGGAATGTCATTGCTTGTAAAGAGAAGATGTAATAGAATCAGAAGATATCATAAAAGCTAATGGCAGCTGCAAAAACCAACACTTCCTGTGTATTTATTTGTTTAGGATATAACTCAGCTAGGTTCCCAGGTCTTTAAAAGAGTAGACTAAAAGTATTAACAAAATCTCAGGTTTGCAGCTTACTGGCCAAGATCACATCCCGTTGTTTGGTATCGTAAGTGCGGTTAAAACCACTATATATAATAATGGCAGGAAAAAACAAAAGGCGATTTAGCATAAGAACAAAATCAAATTCTTTTTTGGCACACTAATGACATTTATTAAGCCGTATTGTTACAAAAGTCGCAATTGCTGTAATCAGCTTGTGGGGTGAAGTTTAAAGAGAAATTTCCACACAGTAGTTCATACCCATCTCACCATTTCAACTTTTGGTCTCTTGGAAAATGAAACTCCAGATTTTCAAAAATTGACTATTAGTTGATGGTATCTAGAGTATTCTTCTTTTGTAATAGCCACGGGCCCTAGTCGATGGTCTAGTTAATAATACTTGTATTTAAAATATAGACTGCAACTTTGGCATAATAATTGTGTATGACTATTTGATGTAAGAACAACAAACTGATTATCTATATAACTTTGGCGTAATGGTTTTTCTTTCAATCAAGTTATATCAAGGCTGATGGTTTATTAGGAAAACGAGTAAATTATTATTCAAAATGATTTACAAAGAAACAGAGAAGAAAGACACTGTGAACAGATTGTTACTAGTAAAGGTGAAGCATGTTCACGCATCTACGGGTTCGTTAGTCGTTAATATCTTCCTGTTGTTTATCACCAGCCATCAATTTCAAAAGAAAGCAACTTAAGCATTACCTCACAGGGTCAATAAGTCATTGCATTTACATACATCGTGCTCAAAGCCATGAATGGACTGTGAGTGTGACCTGTAAATCACCCGAGAAGACTGAAATTTGAATCATTACTTTTCAAAATCTCTTATTCAATCTTTCTATTTGCATTCCACACACATGCATTCACTCTCTCGGCAACTAGGATCATCATGAGCCACTGTGTCTCCATGTATACCAAAACTTACTCAAGACTTGTTGGTTCTATTTATATTGCCTCCCGTGACATTTTCCCCAATTGAAAAAAAAAGTCCTGGCAATCGTAAACACCAAAGAAACCCAAGCTTTCGATCCAGCATGGAAAAAGATGGTTGTTCAGTAGGGCTGTTCTATAATTAATCAATGCATCTAACACTTTTTACGTGAGTATCTTTTCTAGTAAAAAAAGTAGATTTGTATCAGGGACAACCAACACGGCCGCGTACTAAATTCAAAAGTATGTGAAAATCTCGTTTTTTGTTTAACCTGGACCCGTAAAGAGCTTGTTAACTCGACCAACTCTTCCACTAATAATAAATTTAGATACAATCTAAGGCCTGGGAGTTATATCTTTTTAGTCGCATTACCGTCCGAGGCCCACAAAATATAGTATTTCAATAGTGACAAAAGATGAGAAGGCTAATCAATTATCAATAACTAACTGGTCCGGCACAATACTGATTGGACGAAACTGCACTTTTTGTATAGCCAGTTTAGAATATCTTGCTAATGCTTCTAGCCCAGTTCCCTTGCCAAAAAAAAAAAATCTAGATCCTGTAACGGGATTTTATATACCAAGAATTGCAGCAGGATTTAAGGTCAGGAAATAAAGGAAAGTTAATATTGTTATCGCATGCATAACCCCAAGTTTTCTTTCAAGCCACCTTTTGTCACTTAGGAAGCCCATGGGCACCAAGGACATCTTAGATGATCAGACTTGTGTCTAAACAACTGGGTCTAAGCAAAATGAAAGCCAGAAGCTTGGTTCTTGGCACAATATAGCTGACTCTTTTTTATTAATCTAAGATACATCGCTTAGCAAGATTCCGTTGTGTCTGTCTCGCTCTGTCTTTCTCCGTTATTGTTGGCGTTTTTTTAAACACCAATGGTTGCTTTCTGATATCCAAGCTAGTGTTACTAAATTTCTAGAGCCTTCCGCAAGATCCAGCCCAGAAGCAACCATGTCTTAATGGCATGAACCATAACTGGACACAAAGGTCGAATTCTAAAAGTCATCCAATGGCACATAACCGAGTGGGTCTAGCAAAAGCCATTGTTAGTTTTATCGTTATTCTGACAGCAAAAGGCGACAACAACCTTTTGAGCGGTTAACCGGGACAGCCAGATGATCGCTTTCTCCCGACGCTATGGGCTGTCAAGCACCATTTTGTTCCTTGTCTTGCTATTTTTACTCGTTTCACCATATTTATAGGCCATTATCAATTTGTTTTCAAACCATGCACATACACAGTAAATAGCATTTGAGCGCAAGTATCTAGGGGGACGACCACTTCTTTTATTAGCCGTAAGGTTCAAAATACTTCATTTTAGTTTAAATTTTCGAAAAGTCAAAAAAAAAAAAAAAAAGTACAAGCTTGCGTTCATCAGGATGGGGACCTTAAACTGTGTTTGGTCGTTTTACGAGATGATAGAATTTAGATGAAGTCCTGATTAACTCAATCTTGACACATGGGTACTACTAACTTTACAATTTAAACAGTAAAATAGGCGTTGTAATCAAAAGTTTTAAATTAGAAACTATATATACACAGCAATAACTAATAATTAGTCTGAATCAACCATCAAAAACACTATAAATAATCCTGTTAGCAAAATGCTTTGTTGTTTTTTTTCATCGGCCTAATGTACAGTAAGCAAGGTACTCAAACAACACACACGCCAAAAAAGGCACATCTTGGGACTTAAATCAGGGTTAAAAAGCTCAAAGTGTTTTTTCCGCACGGTTTGTCAGACGAAGAAATTCAATAGTTGTGTTTGTAATCATCATATAAGTCCAAGATTATGTGTTGAAGAAGCATGCTGCTGCTGCTGCTGCTGCTGATAGGGCTCAATCCATATATAATAAGGTATCGTGAAAAACTTACGTTGTCCGTGAGTGTATATATACACAACATAAAAGGGTGCTGTTTTACCAGACCGCCATTTGAAGCACGCTCTTTTTAAAGATTCAAAAAGAGTGTGAGGAAGAAGAAGAAAACTGAAGAAACGAAAGAAAAATTTATATAAAACTGAGAGCAAACACCCACCAATGTAATGAAGGCAGGGTAAGTTAACACATAAAGCCCTAGTTAGGGTTACTTCTGGGATAAGTAATGGTGACAACATCAAGATACCATTTAGGTTGCATAACCAATGAGGAAAAACAATCCCATACATGATTAGAAAAACAACCCCATACATGATTAGAAAAACAACCCCATACATGATTAGAAAAACAACCCCATACATGATTAGAAAAACAACCCCATACACGATTATAAAAACAAAGTTATTGTTCATAAAATCTCAGTGTTTTTTTTTTGTTTGTTTTCTATAGCCTAGGCGCTTACTTGTAAGGGACTAGACGATTGGGTACTAATGGAGGTTAACGTTATCATGTATAGTAATGCACCCATTAATGTACATTAAAGGGTAATAGGGGAGGAAAGACATATGTAGAAGCGACTGGGTGAAGTTTGACTTTCTAACCACCCTGCCTTGGTTGAAACAAGACATTGTGATTAATCCCATCGATATTCTTTTTTTCTTTTTTTTTTTTCTAAAATTCCAAAGGAATTCTTTTTTGTCTTGCAAACCAGTAATAGGCTGGTGCATGCGGGAATATTAGAACCACATTGCTAAACAAATTTGTTTACGTCATCTGCAGATTCAATGAGTATTTTTGGGAGTACAAAACAACCATCCAGTAGAGTTACGTTAAGTACACACCGGTTCAGAGTCCAATATATTGGTTTGCTTAATGTACTGTCTTTATTTCCGTTTGACAAAATTCTCGCCTGGAAAAACTCCCTATCTACGCTCTGAGAATATTGGTATATATATATATTGCCAACGAAGGTGAATTTATTTGATATTTTTCCATCTTTTGGCACTGGGGGATAAACCCTTTTTACCAAACTACTTTGGTATAGATGTACTGAATCAAACGGTCTTTTTTTGGATTATGTTTTGGGCTAATTAGGCGACGCTGGGATCCAGAAACTCCAACAGACATTCAGCTGCAAAAAAATAAAATCTCCCACTGTTTTGTTACTTTTACCAAAGCCATTCTAATTTTACAATTGATCAGATGAACCACTGAATGCTAGGTTAAATAATTAGAGAAAATAATCACCATGAAGAATAAAACCTGTGATGTCATTTTGAACCATTGGACAATTAAGTGCCCTGAGCTTGGTAAATTTTAGTAAAAAAAACAGCAATACAAACTAAAGTAGTATAGATTCAGTTATACATCTCTGGGTTGGTTCTTTACCTGGTTACGTATGCCTGAAGCATAAAAGCAACAATGGCTTCCTACGAAATTGTGAATTGACGCAGTGCTGTCGTCGTTCATTTTCTCTCCTGAGTCCTTTGACGAAACAATCTATTCGGCATCATCAGAGCAGCCGCAAACAGGCCCTTGTACTGCCAACGTATACCATCGAAAAAATTTTTTTTTTTTTTTTTAAAACCCAATGAGGTATTTGGACTTTGCTTTCTGCGAACGCCAACGCTGCGGTGTTACCATGGGTGGGCTAGAGCTATTGGGTTAGAGGTGGTTATTTTTACTCCAAGGCGGAAGTACAAAATCATGTACTTCAAAAACCTTAAAGCTGCAACGGAATTATTATCATTATTATTATTATTAATATATTTTTTTTTAAACGATGATGAAAAATACAAGCAATTCTATTATCGATACAGAGGTGATGCTACCGTGATTAAAATCAAATTGACAGCAAGCCGAGATAGCAGCAATTGACCTGGAGAATTGAGATTAGAGGGAGTGGTTGGATACTATTTTGGGGGAGTTTCATATAACAAATAGTGGTAGCCCAAATGGTAGCCCAAGTGGTAGCCCAAGTGGCAGAGCCAGTGGCTAATGGGTTAAGCAGCAGCAACTTAGGATGGGTATGAGTACAGACCGTAGCCAAGACAGCAGGAACGTATATTTCAGACATATAAAACGTGCTTTAAGCTGCGTTGACTGATGCAGCAACTGTTAGTCTCAGACTAGAGCCCCGTTTTACAAGAAGAGCCCATCACCAACCTTGGGTTCACCAAGTTGAAGCTTCTCCCCCCTTGCAGTTGGGCTATACCTTTGCAGCTGCATTTGATGGGCTATTCTAGGACACTCGATGGTGATATTTCCTTTGATCACAATATCCTTTTATAAATTTGAATTTTTAGCTCTTTCAATTCCTTCTTCGTGACAGTCTAGGTCAAGTCCCGGAGGATGTGACCATCGTCAAGACCTTTTGGTCTTCAGATGCTGTTGTTAGCTAGAATAAAAAAAAAAAAAAAAAAAAAAAAGCATGAAAAAAAAAGAAATTTTTACATGGAACTTTAAAAATAGCTCGTCCTAAGCCTACCAAAGCTCAGTCTGCTGCGTCTAAAATTGTTCATCATCATCATCGTCATAATTTATAACAATCATCATCATCATCTTCTTGTTTTTATAATTTTGTTTTTCTTTGCTCCAACTTGTATTCTTCAAAATAGGCGTCATATCCATTTTTGTTCCCTTAAATTTTCGGAACTGGGATCTCATTTAAATACCTTCCGCCCCCCTCCAAACCTCCTCCATCTCATACGCCTTATTTCTCTCTCCCCTCGTTGTCTCCATTAAGCCTGCGCCGACCGACCATGATACCCCTGGCCTGCTGCTAAACTCTCACTAACTACTCTTCAACCCACTTTCGTTTTGCATCATGACCACTCCTGCCGTTGACACCAACTTATTCCAGGACTCGCTGCTACCACAAACTCCGTCTCGAAAACCCATCAAGCGGAACACTTCGGATCTTTCGTACCGCCGCTTCTCGCTCAATTTTTTTCACTCCAAAGACATTCCCGACACCACCACTGTTGACCTTTCGCTGCCAGTCGAATGCAGCCCACATTCTCTAGAGCCCGAAAGGCGTTTCTCATTAAATCCCTCTGCATTCTCCCAGGAACAACGACAGGAACCGCAACAATTGCTCTCACAAAATTTTTATAATGATTCGCTCTCGCCTACCAATCGCTCTGAAATATTACTTCCCACCGTAAAGCTCGCCAATAATGCAACAACCAAAAACACCCTCAACGATAATCTCCCTACTACGACCCGTAGATCTTCCTTTAAAAAGACTCGTGCTTCCTCCGTCCCACTTAAAAAAAATAGCAGCCGCAAGGACAAATGGTATGAGGATTTCAAGACCCTAGACTCGGAGTTTCATAGGTTTGCTTCCAAGACTGGCGTTAATAAAGCCAATGTTCTTCGTCTTGCTCTGCTCCCCTTTCTGCGCCAACAGCGTGGCGAGTTTGTGCGTTATTCTTCAGACGACGACGCTTCCAAAAGAGTTCGTGTGTTTCAAAAGTGGTGGATTGGCATTCTTTCCACTTTGCGCGATCGCGAACGCCCTGTTTCAGGTATGGACCGTTCTGCCTATTTGGAGGCAGTGTCTGCAATTGTCGCTCGGACCGAGTGGCTCTCTGTCACAGGTCCCATGCATGAAGTCTTCCAGACTCTTTTGTTAGATACCGTCAAGTACGTCGTTGCCAAGCTTTCAATAAAAGCAGTTCCGGCCAATTTTGCTGCCTTTGCGGGCAAAATCCTTGCATATGCCTTTTTCTACGCCCCCGATGTCGCCCCTGTGCTACTCTACCTACTTCCTACTGCCCAGACCAACATAGACCGTATCACTAACCTCTGCTTTCAGCAGGTCGCCTCCTCGCACCAATATACTGACCTTGCCTCGGCCGCCAGCCTGATACGCGCGTCCTTCCCCGATCACCTGGGCCCTCTGGTGGCACAGACCGAGCCACTTGATGGGACCCGCCCCAGTCCACCTGTATCCGTCCCTGAGCTATACGGACCCTGGGCACGCCGCTGGAACTGTTTTAACAGCGACATTTTCTACTCCTTTTTTAAGCATTACTACACCATCATCTCGCGAATCCTTCCCCTCGAGCTCCCCTGGAACGCCCATTTGGCGTCACCTGGACTTATTATCATCCATTCGTTTCTGCTAGGCACCCTAGATTCTGTTGTTCGTCCCGCCAAACCCAATTCCTCTATTTCCAAGTATGTTACTGAGTGTTATAATCAAACTCCTTTCACCTCCTCATGTTTTTTCTTTTACTAACTTAATTTTCCCCCCAAGTGATTCTCCTGATACACACTCCCCTGAACAGACGACTGTCTCTTTTGGGTCAAGGAGAGTTGATCAGCTTAAGATGTTGGCAGCTATCCGTGAAATTCTCCATAACGATGATAACTGCCGGCCATTCTTTGAGCCCTTTTGCATTCACTTTGAAAAGATCCTTCATGCTGTGGTGTTAAAAACCAACCTTTATGAAGTTGAGACCTGCATTATTCTCTGTGACTTGATTGAGGAGTTTTTTTCAAGTTTGGTGTTGACTGACACCAACAGCAAAAAACACATAATTATCCAAAAGGAGAATAGCATTGACTGGAACTTTTGGATTATTGTTGTTCAGCGCTTGCTCTCCAGTCAAAATATTAACACAATTCTGCGCGCGCTCGCGTTTCTCTTCAACATCTGGAATCATATTCCTGTGGGATCCGTTGACGACAGCTGTCGTACTAGCCACGATAGGCCGCGCAACAGCTCAGAGAGTAAAGATAATGCAATGTTTAAAATCTTTGACCGACCTGAAGGCGGCATACGCTGGAACTTTACAGTCTGGCTGCTGTCACCACAGCTTTGGAAAACCTACTTTTGCCATTGGAATCCCATGGTTCGCGCCTATTATCAGCGCCTTGTGTGCTGGCGAGTTGCGTCGGTTGGAAATGAGAGTGGCTTCTTATCGTCAGTACTCTACGCCAACTACAACAGCGACACTCGGAATCTGTTGGAAATGCGCTTGGGCTACACTAGCAGTCGGTTTACAGAGATGAATTTGATGGCTCAGAAACAGGGTCTTGCCTTGAGTAGCTCCAAGCCCTGCAGTCCCGCACTTAACCGTCGGCTGCGGATTGCATTCAACCCTGCATGCATGCAACCCAAGCCCATGCCTATGAATTTCACGGCTGAAGGTATTCTGACGCCAGCCGGGCCACCAATGGTGAAAAAGTCAAGTATAGCGTCGACTCGCCGCATCGACCCTTACGAGGTGTTTGATGATATTGCATATTCGTTTCCTACTGTGCCAGTTTCATCTGGAATGATCTCATCAGGGAATATTGACAACAACTTTTCCAAGAAAAACAAGTCAACTTCAGCAATTGAGTCACTGGGCAACATGATCAAAAAAAAATGGAGCCTTATCCGGGGGGACAAGCGGAGTTCCAGCAGGTACTCTTTGAAAAACAAACAAGAGACTGCTTCAGTACGTGAATATGCCCCATCTCTGACATCATCGTCATCGACCATGTCGTCGTCATTCATCCGCACGCCAGGTTCAGGCTCGTCGTATTCGGACGCGCGCTCGCCCGGATCGATTTTGTCTCTTACTTCATACATGAACTGCGACGATGATATGCCTATACAAAGCCTGTCACTTGCTAGCGGGTCACCAACATCACTGACCATGAGCTTAATTCCGCCGCCGCCACAAATCCTACGCAAACGACCTGAGATTGCCCGTCCCTTTTACCGGTTTAGTTTGGAATTTTCCGAGCAAGACTTTGAAAAGCAGCATCAATCAGTCTCTGATCGCACACGCGCAAAGGCTCGCACAGGAACTCTGCCCCCAGTATCAAAAGACGAGGACATGGTCACCATCACGGAACTGCGCTTGCCGTTCGGCGAGCCGTTTATTGACGAATACGACAACTACTGCGACGACTCTGATTCTGACTTTGACAAAAAAGAGGATAGTCAGGCAGTGCGGCTTGAATTTGAGTACATGGATCTGCGCGCACGTGAACGCACCCGGCGTAAGGCTGCCGATGACCGCAAATATTGGCAGTATGCGGGACGCGCACTTAACGAATGGGCTAGTGTTGTTATTGAATTTGAGGAATACATTGATAAGTACCGCAAGGAGGCTGGGGTATTTCGGGTGGAGGAGCTGGCTACGCCGTTTATGGTGGCAGAGATTCAAGTCAAGTCTGCCTATGTCTAAGTGCTGCCCCGAGATACCAGCGTGTCCGAAAACACCATCATATACACAATTGTCAAAGTTATGGCTTTGGCTTTTTTGTATTGTATTATTATTTTATTATTATCAAAAAAGATTTCTTTTTTTATGCGCTCTTTTCATCTGTCACTGCTATATTTTAGGTGACACGAGTGAATATATAGTTATCTTCAAATTTATTTATTTATTTACTTAAATTTTTTTCCCATGTAGATTCTACTAGATATCAGAGTCATTTAATCATAGTTTGTATTTCTATTTTATCACATATATTGTTTCTAATTTGTGAGTAGAGGTTTTGTGTGTCAATGGTCAAGAGCACAATACCAATATGTTTATCTCTATTTTCCAAATATCTAAAAGTTACAAACCAAAACCAAAAAACAACAACAACAACAACAACAACAACAAAACAAATAAATTAATAACAAGACTATCAAACAAAAAGCCATTTAATTCTAGACCACGTTTCTTCGTGAGGCCGATTGATTAGTATCGAAAAGAACCAACCCTGCCGACTTTTTATTTTTATTTCTAAATAGTCCCTTGTATTTGTATCATTGTTAGGGAGTTAGAGTTTTACAGAGTACAAATCTCTGGTATCGATCTACCGACTGTTATCGCAGGTTGACACATGGAGTTATTAATGGATAAATTTGACGCCATCAAACCATCTGAACTTTGAATACGTATTGATACCGCTACCTTATTAAATATTTTGAGTTTCATGTCCTCTTTGTATATCATTTTTTTTGGTTTATAATTTTGTTTGTAACTATTGGATGTAAAAACAATAAAACTGATCATCTATCTATCCAGGCAGATGGCACCCAACAAGGCCGCATAGGTTTGTGTCATTGCAACCAACAAAGAATTCCCCAAAACATGGTTAGTTAGTGAGCTGTCAATCCTCCGGCTTTGTTTTATATTCATCAGAGTCATTAGATTCGCCGTAAATGTCGACCACCCGTAGCGGCTGCCGTGATTTTATCCCTGAGCAGCGCCGTTGGTTGTCACTTCCACCCGGCTTGAGCAAGGTACCCAGAAACCCGGCTTTTTTCTTGGGCGGCAGTGGCACCGGTGGCAGCGGCCGATGGAAATCATCCACTTGCTCGGCGGTCAGCATCAGCGACTCTAGTGTTGGGTAACAGCAGGATTGGCGCTCACGCTTGGTACACCCCGCTGCCGCCGTGGCTGCCAAGCCCGGATTAATATTATTATCATTGCTACTGTTTTTCCTTTTGCTCGTTTTACAAGGGCAGGGGTCACGCAGCAGCGTCACAAACACGCCCGAACTTGTAGTTGTTGTATACTTTTCGTAAAATTTCACAGCGAGACGCTTACGTATTGCGGGCCGGATCCGGTCGTAATACTGGATAGCTATGCGGTCGGGATGATAAAAATGCCGGATTTTGGCAAAAATGCGTAAAAACTGGGCATTAAAAGCAATTATTGACATGGTGTCGGGCTGCCGTAACCGACAAAATTCTTCTCGGGCTAGCTCCTCTTGGACCCGAATGTGGCCCGTGGCCCGATATAAAATGTATTCATTGACCTCGACGGAACTGGCAAATTTTGCGGTGGTGGCGGTGGCGAGCGGGATGAGTGAGTGTAGGTGGTACTTGATGGCCGGATGGGTTAGGTGCAGTGTGATCCAAACGGCATACCTTGGCGGGATATCGTGTAGAGGTGACTTGAGTGTCCAGCGCCAGTACATGTAGGTCCGTTTCAGCCATGTGGGAAGGTAGTCCTTGGTTGGGTTGTATGGGTTGATGGTTGGGGGCACCGAAAACTCGGGGTCAACAACTGGAAAATTGGTTGACTCAACGTCCACGGACAACGCAGGTAGTCCGGGTGATGGTTTTTGCTGTAGTGGCAAGCCAATGACTGTTTGATCCATGTGCAATAGAGCCGGGGTATTATTGCTAGTGTTGCTATTTTCTACATTGCCAGCATGAGAATCGCCAACGGGCCCATCAGCGGTGCTCCTGTCACTGTATCTGGCAACAATGGCTGTCTCCTTAGATGTAATGATTAACTCATGAACTAGAAGCAATGCATGGGCTAGCGCTACATGCCGGCCATGTAAACTCATTGATGATACATCATCAGCTCCTTTATTGCTGACTCTCTTCTGCAGCAGCAATGGTAAAAATGGGAGCTGAGTGTAGATGATATCGAGGGCCTTGTGGTCAAGTGTACTAAATGCTGCTGCTAATTCCATGCTGCCAAAAAAGACTCTAAATATTTTCAAATGTTAGTGGTATTGTTATTATTATCGCAGTTAGTGCAATGTGTTTTTCCATTAGTTGTTACTGACTTACGTTATAAATGTATATCTGTGAAATGTGTTGGTGAAGCTGATCTCCGTGTTAAGGTACGCAGTCGTGATTTTTTCAGGCGATTCATAAAAGAAAAATTCAGATAAAGTAAACAAGAGGAAAAATAACAGTGAAGAGAAAATGGATGAAATAAAAATGAATATATTTAAATAAAAGCTTTTCTATTTATCATGGAGATTGTTTTACATTGATTCTTTTGTGGATAAGACTGGCTATAAATATGAAACGTGCCGAAGAAAAAAGTTTTGGATTTCATTTATTGTCAATTTCTACTGAAAAATATGAAACCGTTAATGGTATTCTTGACACAAATAAAGGCCGTTAATGAGGATAGATAGATAGATAATCAGTTTATTGTCCTTACATCAAATAGTTAAATAAAAATTACAAAACAAAACGATATACAAAGAGGACATGAAATTTCAAAAACATTTGTCTCTATGAGACTGGCAAAGTAGCGGTGTCAGCGCGCGTAATATGTTCAGACGTTCGATGGCGCCGAATTTTCCATGAACCGTTAATGAGGATAGATTTGTGAATTTTGTTTGATCTTACAAGGCTAAATAAAACAAATGAAACGAGTGGCTGCGACAATAAGCTAAGACTTGTGGATCAATATGTGTTGCAGGTCGTTCTGACTATATGATATATAGAAAGATAATAGTATTTGAATGATACTTAAAACTACAACTTAAGAGTACTTGGAGCTCAATAGGTTCTTCCAAGGATTTAACAAGTTGGCAATATTCTACATGATATTTTAAAAGATTGTTTTTATTTCTAAAATACAATGAAAAGAATCTAAAGCCTACAATACAGGCAAATCTCCATTTGAATTAAGTGAAAACAAGAATTGAAAGCCAACCATTTCGCATAAACTAAATTTGTCACTGTCGTTTCTATATTCTCTATCGTATTACGTGTGGTGTTTATCTTCAATTACTGCAGTAGTGATGAAACATTTTGAAAACCAACCAATTTTTTTTCTTCTTAAATCAGTAAACGTAACTGCTTCAACATTGATAACATAAAAAGCATCAGAATATTGTTTTAGGCTCTATTATTGTAAAGATAATCGTGTAAAATTTTGATTTGTTACATCTGTTTCGCACCGTCACGTATTAACATGTCCGTCAACAGTATGAGGCATGAGCCCCAAATCATCTAAATCAACTTATGCATCTTTCACACGTGTCAGCACTGTGAAACCTGCAAGTGAAATCATGAATAGATTACAATATGTCTCACAATAAAATAAAAAGAAAAAAAGAAATCTCCGATACGGGGAATCGAACCCCGAACTGCTCGGTGAAAGCGAACCGTGCTAGCCGTTACACTATATCGGATTGATATAAAAGTAATATTCTTGAAATTTTAAAGAGACATGTCATCAAAAAATAAGATCATATATTTTGTCTGAAAATTAGAACCTTTTGGGCCATTTCTTGTAAAGAATGTATTCCAACAGTGTCCGCATACTCTAGGACTTTTACAATATGAATGTGGCAATTTCAAAATCATTTGGCACATCTTCATTGAGTGCGCTTGTATCTATTTGATGTAAGGACAATAAACTGATTATCGATGTATTTAACTTCTAAGTCGTAAATCTAATATCTGGTACTTTTTTTTTTTGGTATGGCCAACATTCCAATTGATATTGACAGTTTATCCTAATTAGTATTCAAGGTGACCTAAAAAGGATATTTATATGTCATTTTGTTTTATAATTTTGTTTGGTATTGAGCTACTGGGTGTTATGTATCTTAGGTTTCCCTTAGCACATGGATACTTTCATGGAAAATTCGGCGCCATCGAACGTCTGAACATATTACGCGCGCTGGCACCGCTACTTTGCCAGTCTCATAGAGACAAATGTTTTTGAAATTTCATGTCTTCTTTGTATATCGTTTTGTTTTGTAATTTTATGTAACTATTTGATGTAAGGACAATAAACTGATTATCTATCTATCTATAATTTTGTTTATAACTTTTTGATGTAAGGACAATAAACTGATCATCTATCTGAATAGAATATATACACATTGGAAAAGCCTCACATTCAGGGGTAGAGTACAAACAATAAGTTTGTTCTAACTCTCATGCTGCATAAACAATCAGAGACCTAGTTTCTAAACCCAATAAATTAAAGCAAGGCGGTTGATTTGCGATTTTAGTTTATATGCATAAAAACAAAAGCACACTTCGGATTATTCTTAAAAATAAAAGAGTTTGCACACGGATTATTTAAAACAATAAGAAAAGCGATTTTCCCCAGTAATGTTTACTTTGATCAGACTGACAAAGTATCAGTCTCAGCACGCATTAAGAGTTTTCGCATTCACTCTTACCAAACTTTTAGAAAAACAGAGGTGAATAAAATCAAATATGAGTCACCATGAGGTGTTTTGAATGATTAGAAAAAAACAGATACAAGTCGAAAATACTTTGGTGGTGATTTTAAGCAAGTTTCAGCTGCTGAATGCAATCTCAAATGGTACAATTGAGAAAACGAGGCTATAGTTAACAACAATAAACCCGAACCAATATTAAACCAAACAGTTATGTACTTGGACACCTTGGGTCTTATACCATGCGTTATTCTAAACTGAAATGGTTTTGTAAAGCTAAATGCCCTATATCATTGACCTCAGTATGGGGTTTTTGTATTGGCAACCCCCCAACAAAAATTCTTTTGAGTACCATGTTGAGTGCTCCCTATTTTAAATGCCTTTTAATATCGCAATGCAAAACTTATTGAAATACAACTGCAAGGCCCCAAACAAAATTCGCATAAAAGATACCTTGAACTTGTTTCAATCGTTTTGGAATGAGATGGCAAGTTAGAACAGCTGCTTGCAGTTGTAAAATACCTAGCCATTATCTCAGCTATCTAATAGAATATTTAGGCTATTCCTAAGACATCCCTTAGAATTTGCAAAGTAGTGTATAGCTAACTTCATTCTCAATAATAAAAAGGTTACGCAGCCAGTATTGTGTAAAACCAATCGTTTTGCTTCTATTTGCGCACACGTTAGTATGCTAAATCTTCAGGCTAATGAAAAAAAAAATCATTTTTGCAAATCAGTAACTTCATTTTTTCTGGCAAGCTATGATTGGCAATAAGGCTTTCATTTTGAATACCATATAAAAGCAAACATTAAAATAAAGAATGGTGCTTCAAGATTTGAAATATTTTTTTTTTTGCATCGCAGATTATATAACCAGTTGGTTCGCTTGCAAAAAGGCGACTAAGCTTTTTTGTATTGACACTGAATTTTTTTTTTTAAAATCTGCTGTTGTAAGTTCCAAATTTTAAGTATGCTAGGAGACCTAATATTATTAAAAAAAATAGTTTAGAAAAGTATAGGAATATTTAACATATTTCTGTATGATTTCAACCTGTAAACTAGTGTTTAATCTATTGAGACTTGTTGATTATGGGTTGAATAAACTGTGAATTGTGATCTACTCTCAAAAATAGATATGGCGTAGAGACTCAAAAAAAAGCTAGTCATTTTTGAAAAGAACTATTTATACCCACAATATTTTCTTACCTGTCTAAGCCATTGCAAATATTCTCAGAGTGCACTGAATACTCGCAGATTGCAGATGAATTAGGCTACAGAATGGAGAATACTTACTGTTAGAAAGCCGTTCATGCTATTTCTTCTAAATAGTTACAAAAGGAGGAAATCAGACACATTGCTTGTGGATTTGGCAACTAGCTTTTAGCCCATATTATAATCTGAAAATTCATTAATACTATAAGGCTTGAATTTTAGTAACATGAGCTGTAAAATGTCATTAATATTTCATAACCAACAATTTTTAAAATGATCTTCGTTGAGTATTCTAAATAAAAGAACTTTATAAACTTCTATTTCCCCGCTTGAAACGACTGAATGGTTTATCAATAACTTTGAGTGGAACCAGAAAGATGAAGTCTCAGACGTAGTTGGCAGACTATTCATTCTATAACCAGTAGAAGAGTAGACTCTGTTTGCCCAATATGGTAACTATAGGGCTCATAATTATTATTAAAAAATTGCCTATTTTCTGTTATCGAAATCCTGCAAGGGGTTTGCAACCTCACTGCCTATGCTTGTAAAAAAAAAAAGCCTTTCCTGTTTATCGTTATCATATACAGATCATGATTATTACTATTTTTATTTATTTTTTATTTTTTATTTTTTATTTTATTTTTTACTTTATTTTTTACTTTATTTTTTCCACCTGCTAAATAAGGCAAGCTGTAAAATAAGATCAAGACAATTAACATATCCAGTCCTAATATATCAACATCGAATAATGATAACATTCTAATAAAAACACATCCTCTTTCAGATTCATGTTCACTTTTATTGTCTTCTATCTGAGTCACCATTAACCAATATTCAGAAAAATTGACTGCTGAATCACAACCCTCTGCACTGTCGGCATTCTCTTGATTTAACCTCCAGCCGTCCAGATCAGGGATTGATTGCGGCTATCGCCTGAATCAAACAGGCAATTCAGATTTGAAAATAAGCATTAAAAAGACTCATGCCAAATTATCACTGTCTGGTGACGCAAGTGAATCATCAGTCCAGGATGTAGTCACCATCAGTAACGAGAACAGTTTATAAAGTTGATGAAAGACTTTTGAAAACCATTAGAATTGTCTTCAACCACCTTCTTTTAAGACCAGTGCTTACGACGTTTACTGCATTACTCTCTTCACCGTTGATGATTAACAGACCACATGACTGTCCAGATAATTGCCACCATATTTTTAGACATCACCACCACCACCAATACCATTGCCATTGAGACTCTTTAACCTGTTTTATTTTTTCTTTTAATCACCATTGCTGTCGGTTTTATCTTTTTTTATTGCCATCTGTTTTGCTTCCTTAACATTGCGATCTTGCCCTAACCACCATTACCACTGCAAGAAAAAAAACCAAAAAAAAAAAAAAAAAAAAATTCAAACCCAGAACAAGTTTGATCTTCTCTTTAAATCATCAACCCTTTCCATCTTTTTCAACCTCCCCAAACTACTTATTTACCCCGTACTCATAAAACCGACTTTCTAGTCCCAGAACAGCTTTTTTTTTGTCTTATCACAACTGCGCTTAGCTATGGAAGATCAGCTGGAACAAGCTGTAAACATCGCCATTTCTGGCACGTCTGATGTCTCATTGAAACAACAGGTAAGCCTCATCAGCCCTGCTATTTTCAGCATATACTAACTCCGCAATCTTTCAGGCCATTGGATACTGTACACAGGTCAAGGAGTCTCCTGACGGCTGGCAAGTTTGCCTTTCACTTTACACAGGATCGTTTAAGCGGTATGGAAAGCTCTTTTTGTAACTTTTAACTATAAGACTAACCCTCTATGCAGCTCACCCGAGTCTCGCTTCTTTGCACTCCAGGTCATTGATGCGGCGCTTCCGAGACTATCACAGGAGGAGCTTCAGTACGTTCAGTCTAACCTCTTCACATTTGTCAAGACCGCCACCACCGACACTCAGCTGCTCGGCGCAAACTACCTTAAAAACAAGCTAGCCCAGACTATTTCTTTTCTCTTTATTCTCTCGTACCAATCCACCTGGACTTCTTTTTTCGATGACTTTCTTTCTACTCTCGCATCTAGCTCATCGTCTATTGGCAATGCTGCCGCGGTTGACATCTACCTCCGTATCCTCAAAGTCATTCATGAGGAGATTGGCGACAACCTCATTCTCAGAGAACCCGCATTAACAAAACGAAACAACAACATTAAAGATCAGATCAGGGACAGAGATATCAACAAGCTCACTGATTCATGGATACAAATTCTTCAGAATTACATTGACTCTAATGAAGAAATTGTCGAAGGTGTGCTTAAGGTCATTGGCGGCTGGGTCTCGTGGGTCGATATCACACTAATCATCAATGGAACCTTTGTCAATTTAATCTACAAGTGTCTGCAAAATGAAGCAGTTACTCTCGCGACTTGTGACACGCTCATTGAGGTTGTCTCAAAGAAAATGAAGTCTCTCGACAAGATGGAGCTTATCCGACTACTAGGCCTTAAGGAAGTTATCTCCCAGCTCCCAGCCGATGAGCGTGTGGGTAAGCTGGCCAATATCGTTACTTTGGAACTCGTTCACATCCTTGACGGCTCGACCTCTATTGCATCCAACTCGTCTCTGCAGCCTGAGCAACTAGTTCAGGCTGAGGAGCTGTTGACTGAGTTCTTCTCGATTGTGACACAGTACCTTGGCAACGAAGACGTTGAAATTTCTAGCCAAGTCTTACATGCAATTTCAGAATATCTCACATTTGTCAGAAAGGAATCTAAACAAGAAAAATCTAAGGTTGATACAACCACGATGGAGAAAAACCTCTCGGACCAAGTGCTAAACTTTCCTGCCGACTCTAACTTCATTTCTCCTCAGAGACGGTTGCTTTTGAGTTCACTTTTGCCAAAGATCATTTTAAAGATGCGCTACAACGACGACGACTGGGAGGATGAAGACTTTTTGGAGCTCCGGGGAAAGCTTAAGCTTTTACAGGATCAAATTGCAAGCATTGACTCAGATCTTTACATTGATGATATTATCGCCATTGTAACAAACTCTTTTGATCCCGCAGCGGTCACGTCTTGGAAGGATGTTGAACTGGGTTTATTCGAGCTTGAGGCCTACAGTGACAGTCTTAAAAATGGCGCCATTAACGTAATCAAGGGCGTTGAAACCCGTCCTACACAAACACTCTCCTCGCTGTTCTTCAAAATGATTGAAAGTAATGTAGTTGCGATGGATCACCCCTCTATACAGCTTCATTACATTGAACTGGTCAATCGCCACTGCAACCTTTTTAATTCGAATAATTCTAATATCCTCGCTAAGGCGCTGGAAACTTTTGTTTCTCCACTAGGAGTGCACAACCCTAACAAAAGAGTTCAAATTAGATCTTGGTATTTATTGTATAGATTTATCAAGTCAGTTAGAATCCTTGTGGGCGATATCTCACAAAGTATTTTCACCTCAATCGAAAGTCTGCTTGAAATTAAGGCTACCTTACCTGCTGAGGAGACTGCTACTGACCCGGCTTTTGATAATCAACTTTACCTATTTGAACTTTGCGGTCTCTTGCTTTCTTCTAGCTCAGAAAATCTTTCACTTGTGAAGAGAATTCTTGACCCTATTTTCCAAGACGTGGAGAAATCCCTTGAGTCTCCTGTGACTCCCCTGACGAATCTGCAAATCCACCATGATCTGATGGCTATTGGAACGTTTGCTCGTGGGTTTCACGATTACGGAAGTGCCACATCAAACAACGAAGACACCCCTCGTCCTTTGGATCCCTGGGTTTTTGAACAATTCAATACAGCCACTAATGTCGTTACCACTACTCTGGAGAGAATGGGAAACTTCAAAGTCATCCGTGATGCGGCAAGATTTGCCATTGCACGTCTGATTCCTCTACTTGGCATGGATATTCTTCCCAAGGTTACACGTCTCATTACTTGCTTTTTGGAGCAATGCAGTGTTGAGGAAATGACTGATTTTTTGGGTTTCTTGGGAAACTTGCTCCACAAGTTCCGCAAGGAGGAGGGAATGTTTGTTATGTTTGACATGCTTATGACTCCTCTATTTGAGAGATTCACACAGGCTCTCAATGAGGGTGGCGCCAGTGCTGCTGAGGGCTCCACGGATGCAGTGATTTTGAAGAGAGATCTTCGCAGAGCCTACTTGCAGTTCATCTTTAATGTTCTTAATAACAACATGGGTGCTATCTTGTTCTCTGACAAGAACATGAGCATCTACGAGCGGGTGCTCCAGACGGTATTGTTGTACGCATCAGACATTGAGAACGGTGACGATCAAGCCATAAAACTGGCTATTCTTGTTCTCAACAAAATGCTTCAGTGCTGGGGCATGGGTGTGGTCAAGGCCGAGGACTTTGGCGCGAATAGAGAGGTCCCTGGGTTTGAGCAATTTACGCTGGAGCACGTCTCGCGCATCTGTTTTGAGATTCCCACCAACCGGTCGTTCAACTTTAAGGACTCGCGATTCCGCGGCATTTTGGGCGATCTTGCCCTGCTCCAATACACGATTTATGAAGTCCGCCGCGACAAATACATTCAGTTCTTGAGCAACTACTTTCAAAACGTCGGTGTTCCAGCCGAGTATGCTGCAGAGTACCTTAAGCAGCTAAGCACGCCCAATCTCAAGGCGTTCAAATCGTTTTTCCTGGTAAGTACTTTCCACTAATATAGGAGCAGCTATGAATGAAACCTGCCCACCCTCATTTGATTATCCTTTTGCTAACATTTTTACTTTTTTTTGCTATTTTTCTAGGAGTTTTTCAAAACCATCACGAAATAGAAACCTTCCGTAATGTCCCACATAATAAAATAACCCTAGCCCCAATAAAGCCACTTGTGTCTTTGGCTTTTTGGGTTTCTAGATGTTTTCTTGTAACTCTTCTATCTCGTATGTCACGCACTTACTAAAAATAAAAAAATACATATAAAATGACAAACGACATCCCGTCGCCTCCAATACCACAGAGCTTACCGCCTTCCTATGAGCTCTCTACGGACCAGGACGGCCTGTTAGACCTTGAGGAGCGCCGGTCGCTAGATCAGGAGATGGAGTTTTTCGAAATTGCTGATGCCCAGCCCGTGGCTCCGCCATCGTTTACAACCAGAGCTACTATAGCATCACAGCGCTTCGCCAGCAGTCTCAATACAAAGATTATTACGCCCGTACAGCGCATGCTAGATCCCATTGCATCTACTTTTTCAAATATCAGTGTCTCGTTCGAAACGTTCATCTCGCGCTACGGAAACCCGCTTATCATTAAACGGCTTCTTTATCTCTTTTTCGTCTTTTTGCTGATATATATCGCTTTTGAGATGGGTATAATTCCTGGCGCGGATCTAACGTCAGGTAATGGGACCAGTTACGATCATGAGACCCTCAAGGAATTTTTGGAAGCAACCCTTGATGCAGAAGAGATTAACCACCGCATCAAATATCTTTCGTCTATGCCGCACTTGGCGGGCACCTCTGGTGACTTGGCGCTGGCACAGTACGTCGAGGATCAGTTCCTATCGTTTGGAATCAAGCAAGTCTCTCTTTCGGAGCACGCGGCCTACGCCACTTACCCCAACACCACGGAGAATGCGCTTGGGCTGGAGTTGGTTTCGGGTAACGTGAAAGCAAAATTTGGAAACGCGGGGGGAAATGGTGAGAACCAGCAACCCCAGCCCTTTCACAGTTTGTCTGCCCCTGGCGATGTGACTGGCCCGCTGATATATGTTGGTCGAGGCGAAAAGGCTGATTACGAACGGCTAAAAGCCGCAGGAATTGACGTAACGGGTGCAGTGGTAGTGATTCACAACGGCGGTCCGCTATCGCCTGGCCTCAAGGTTCACTTGGCCGAGCTGAACGGCGCCGTTGGTGTTGTCACGTTTAGCGAGAACCGAGAGGTGGAACGCAATTGTGTTGGAATTCCCGAAATAATTCCGGGTGACGCACTGACCCCTGGTTACTCATCAATTTCCTCTAAACGGGTGCTGGATATGGAAGATATAGAGGGCCTGGCCAAAATTCCAGCAATACCTGCATCGTGGCACGAACTTAAACCGTTTTTGAAAACCCTTAAAGGGTTGGGCGTGAAAAACCCTGAAAGTGATAATGAGTTATGGTCCGGCAACCTTAAAGACTCTCCCAAAGCCCGCTTGCGGAATTTTCCTGTGATTAAGCCTCGCCACCCTATTTGGAACGTGCGTGCCAAATTGGAGGGCCTCGAACAAAATGACCTGGCGGTAATTTTTGGTGCGCGCCGGGATTCATGGTGTTATGGTGCATCATCGTCGGCGGCTGGCACAGCAGTAATGCTGGAAGTAGCCCGCGCATTCACGCTCATGGCGGCCAAGCTTAAATGGGCTCCACTGCGCTCGCTGTACTTTGCAAGCTGGGATGGCCACGATGAAAACCTTGCTGGCACAACTGAGTGGGTTGAGTATAATGCTAATACTCTGCGCCAGTTTGGTGTTGTGTACGTCAATCTTGATGCGGCGATTACGGGTGACAAACTTGAGGTTAAGGGTCACCCTATGCTTGGTCCGCTTATGAATGATGTTCTTGATGAAACCCGCAAGAACTACACCGTTGAATGGCCAAATGAGAGAATTATGCCTCATGACAAATCGGGTGACCACTCACCGTTCATTTCATATGTGGGCACTGTTGCACTTGATGTCGGCTTTAAGCAGGAACACGACGAAGAAAACAGAAGAGATGGCATTTCTTATGGTGGCTGTTCTGACACTTATGAAAACCTGGCAAGGTTTAAGGATCGGATTCCCGCGCTGGCTGATATAGTGGCACGTCTGGCGCTGCACCTATCCGATGATCCCATCATTCCGCTTGACCTTGGTGCCTATGCTGACGCTCTTGATGAGTTTGCTGACGATTTAGACCAATACGCAGCTATGCAAGAAGGATGGGACAAACCACAGAATGATGGTTCGCCTGCGGGTAAGGATGTTGTCAGCTTTGCACTGATCCGAGAGGCGACGGAGAAGATCCGCAACGCATACAGCTCTTTCACGCTTTGGCGCGATGGCTGGCTAACCTTGGTAGGCACATCTGGTGAAGCACCTGCGTTCATGCATTTCCGATGGGCGTGGAACGCGCGGCTCGTCAATATTGATAAGCATCTTCTTGATTACAAGGGAATTCCAGGACGCCGTTGGTTTAAGCATGTTGTATTCGGACCCCAGCTATGGCCACCAGCAACTAATCCCAATGAAAACAGTGAGGAGAAGAGGGATGATGGCGATAACAATAGCGATGAGGGAGCCAGTGCAGCACAGCCAAAGGGCCCATCATTAGCAAGCAAAAAACGCAGCTTTTTATGGGGAACGTTCCCTGCAGCACGCGATGCTATTGAGCGCCGCGACTGGAACGGTGCAAAGGAGGCTGTAGCCCGAGCCGGAGCAATCTTGCTTATAGCAGCATCCAAACTAGCACTTTAAAAAAACATATACAGAGGAAAGAATGTCCAATTTCCACAAGAGGAATCGGCTTGCTTCTCCCCCTTCTTTTCTTCTTTCCTTTCTTTCTTCCTTTCTTTCTTCATTCCTAGTTTATTGCTTTAGTTGATTTGTTTTGTTACACCTTATTTGCATTTTGAAATTTCGCTTCTTGAACTTTTTTTTTCCCCCACATTTTTGTAAACTTGTGTCAAATGTATATATGTACCGAACATAATAAAGACGTTCATCATTGTATTATTTATTGACATATTATCAAATCTTTAGAGGTATGACCAAGCCTGAGTGTATTATTGACACAACTAAGATGATTCAGAGAAGCGCAGAACGAAAGACGGCTATACATATATAACAAAACCAAATATCATAAGTTAGTCATTGGTAGTATAGTTCTGGGAGGGCTCTTGACGATATATATATTGTAACTGCCTTTACAAAAAAATTGCCTTTAAGGCTACCAGAAGACTGAAAAAATTAAGCCTCAAGCTTCTCCAACTCAAACTTGTTTTTAGGCTGTGAGTTTTACTAAAAAAAGTTATTTCACACTGTGGGGGGCTCACGAAATCAACCTTCTAACAAAAAATACATGTTAACGCTCATTTATGATTGAATTTTTATTGGATATATGTCAACAATTGAATAAAAATAGAATCTGTGAAACTACACTATATTTAATCATGGTAAATTGATGTTGAAATCCTTAGACTAGCTTTGTTACAATTTTTGCTTGTTTTGGATTATTGGGAATCTGATTTATAGAGGCTATCACTAGTACTGCGGAGTATAATAACAGTAGTAAATATGCTTCTGTTTGTCAAATTGACTGATCGCGCAAACACCATTATGCCAAATTGATATTCGATCCCCAGGTTCAGAATGCCAGTCAATACCAGCGAGAATGCCAACTGCGCTATTCAATTTGAGCTTTGACCAAACTGTCGGCAGCACGGCTAATATTCATTTTTAGGAGAGAATCCCCAGCTTCTTGATTAATGTCTCCATTGAATAGCAATGGTTTGACCAAGCTGGTCTCACAAGGTCGTATTTCAAGATCAGCTTGGGAGGAACTGCAACCTTGAACCGCGTTGTTTGAAGCAAGCTCTCTTTGAGGGATAGCGCCATAGCAACCATCATCTCAGTCTTCATAATATTTGTTAGGGAGATTCTTTTGACAACAACATGCACTTTTCGAGTCTTGCTGTTCGTGGCCGGCGGGATCAGAAGTAGCTCTTTCTACGTGAACGTTTACCCTTTGTTACAAAAGTGTTTTTTGTCAATTGCTATTATATTCATTTTCCTTGTTCCAAAAAAAAAATAGATAATGGGAGGTTGCATGAAGTTTGGAAAATTTCAGATTAAACTTTTTGGCAACCTCTTTGGCAATATTCCTTATGTGAGATAAGGTGAGGGTGTTTGAAAAGCCGGTCAACTACGACTGATATATTCTTTGATTGAAGGAAGGTCACTCGTGAAATCCTATTGAAATTTCTGGAGGTAGCTATTTTGTTATTATTACTATTGCTATTATTGACACATTGGGTATTTGTTAGACCTTCACAAACAAATATGTACAAGTCCAAAAATTTAGTCAATGTCCTAACTCATTTTGCCAACTTTACTGTAGTTTCCTAAGCCTTGCAGTTTCTAACAAAGTCCCCAATAACTGTCTTTTCATACTTTGTTCTCTGAGATAGAACCTTTAATATTTGCATGCTCCATCTTGCTACATTGCCTTGGATTGATAATAAAGTAATTATTTATTCAATTAAAATCAAAGGGTCAGAGTTTTTACACAGATACCTATTTCAGATGACAAATATGCTATTCGGTATATAAGTAAGAAACATATCTTGCCCAAGCTTCATACCAGTAATATTGCAGGTAGATAATATTTAATGATTGCTAAATAAAAACGTGAAGATGTTTTTGAAATTTCATGTCTTCTTTGTATGCCATTGTGTTATGGATTTGTCTCTATGAATATATACTCACTCATTCAGTAGAATTTCGTATGACCTCCACTCCAAATTCCCACTTAAATCAGGATCAATATTCCTTTACCATTTGTACACCATGAAGGCCAGTAAAGCACCTAATAAGATGCAAAGCGTGAGGAACAGCTTTCAGATCAATACGATATGATGTTAGGAAAACATCTCAATCCAAGAGAGTGGACACAAATTTACGGAGACCTCCACAATAGGCATAACCAACCTGGATGACAGAACTGCCCATTTTAAACCATCTCCGCGCACTTACACTACTTATTGTTGCTCCATGGAAGCCAGGGTTCAAAACTACTGGAGATAATTCAACACAATTGAGTAGCAAGCTCTTTTCATTTTTTTAAACAGTTTCTGGAAAAGCACCGGGGCAGTCGCTCAAGCACTGGACTAAACTACAGTCACATAGGGACTTGAAAGAAAATCCAAGCCGGTCACCGCAAAAAAGTCTACCATGAGTAATAGTAGCAACGCCGATAATGGCAACAGAAGACCGAGAGGTCGACCGTTAGTGGGGCACCGCAACAACACTACATCAGCCAAACCCGCGCTAAACATCCCCCTGAAGTCAGATACAAAATAGAAAAGTTAAGAGAGGTCATTGGAATCCTCCCTGAAAAGGTTACCAAGGGTCATTTAGGAGAACATGACTAAGGCTTTTTTTTTTTTTTTTTTTTTTTGAAATAGTTATCACGACGATCCTTTCTTTTTCCGGTGCGTAATGGATGAAGACTATACAGGCCTGGAGAGTCTCGAGATGCATACAGCCAGCTCTGATGATGCTGGAGTCCGTGGCATCTGACACCCGGGATTGGGACACTGGGCAAATTCAGCCAGGTCAACCCCAGAGCAGAAGGTGGTAGTGGCAAGGGGAAAAGAGAGCGATGATGTTTGAATTCAAAATGAAACAAGAAATTGAAAAAAAAAAAAAAAAAAACATTTGTCATTTTTTGCCAGTAACACATGTATATATTTATTTGTTACTTCTAATTACAGGCGATTTGGATTACAAGTGATGTGAAAGCGTTACTGGTCGCGGATTTGGCGCAACTTAAAAAAATATAAACAGAAACGTCGCTACAAAAATATTAACACATACTATGTTATATTTTTTACAAAATAGAAACGGCAAAATCAAAAACCAGAATGTAAAACGAATAAAGCAAAACATGCAACCAAAAATTAAACCCAAAGACACAGGCGTTTTAGTAGTTACTAACTTCCTCACATTATCAAGTAGTGAAAATAAAGCGTAAGTTCTAAACGCCATGAGATATCTTCTAAAACTGTTGACAAATAAGTTTTGTACCTGCAATAGTTTCCATGGCAAAAAACAAAAGCAAGGTGACCATATGCATTATTTTATAATATGCTGGTAATAATAGTGAAGGTGGAGACACAATCATCAGCCAAAGGCATGAGGATTTGTGCAGTTACCATTAGTATCTCTCACTAACTGTTAAACTTTTTTTGCATAGAGATTAACATGAAATAACAATAATACATTGGATTGCATATGAACCGTTTTTCGTTATAATTATCATTGAGCCAGCATTGCATAAAAAATGAACATTTGTTGAAGATATGGACTACCGCAAAAAAAAGGGGGTCAGGTCATTCCTCTCCAAGGAAGCGCAGAAGTTGAAGCTCAGTGCAAAGTTCACGACTTAACGTAGTGGCCCAAGATTTAAACCATATTTGATACAGGTAAATAATCTTAACTTTAACACAGTCAAAACAATCCAAAGACTAGGGTTGATAATACTTATCAAGCCCCCATATTCTCTGTTTGGTGAATTTTTCTAATTTCCTTTTATAACGAGATGGATGGTATTGAAAATAACAAGTATTGGAGCAAGCATCCACTATGGAAGCAGCTAAAATATGATTGTGAGAAGAAATCTCTCGAAACTTTGCACAATATGAAAGGCATTTTGCATGTTACTAAGCATGGTGAATGGCAATTGGATTATAAAACACTAGATGGCCTCCACCAATAATGCTACTCCATCCAAAGGAAGCGGTATGAAGGAAAGTGCCCCACTAAAATCTTTCATGATTATTGTGCCTCGTCATACCTTTAGTAAGATATTTCAGCATTTTACAGGTCATGGCGTTCTGGAAAAGTATTTCCGAATGGGGGGTATCAGCGGGAAAAATCATTATTGCGAGCGTGGTCAGGTGCAAACAGGCAAGCACATTCTCAAGGAGTCTCCTCTGCAAAATGCAGAGTGAGGCAGAGCGATGCGGAGTAAGGCAGAGCAAGGCAGAGGTAGGCATACTGAGGCATATCGAGGTTTGTTGGAAAAGTTACCTTGGAGCTTGATCTCACAGATTCTTCTAGATACAAAGAAGGGGTTTGGAGGGGTAGTCAAGTTCTTAAATTTATTACCGCAACTTCTTTGCTAATGGCTCGCTTGATTAGAGCAGTTTGTTAACGTTTTACTGAGTGTCAATCTGTGGCATCGATCGACCGGGCGTAATTTATCCTAGGTTTCCCTTAACAGATGGGGTTATTCATAGAGAATTCAGTACTATTGACCATTTGAACTTATAATACGCGCTGACATCGCTATCTTGCCAGTTTCATAGAGACAAATGTTTTGAAATTCATATTTGCATGTCATTTTGTTTTATAATCTTGTTTGTAACCATTTGATTTAAAGACAATATGATGATTATATATCCATCTGTTTTTTTACAATGCGTAAATCAGTAATCTATTTTCTATCTTCCCCATTTTTACTTTTGTAGTGTCAGATTCAGCACAAAGCTGGGGTTTTTGACATAGGTTAGGGTAGTTACCATAAACGCATAGTACCAAACGGGTGAATCGTTACAAGATGATCAGACGTGTTTCTTATAAAAGTTTATATGATGAAAATAATTCACTTGCAGTTGATATTAATGCAATTCATCTAATTTTTAAAGGTCCAGAGAGTACCGTCTGGTGTGAGTATAATGGTGTATAATGTATTTGGATATATGCATTCCTTTTAGATAACATAATATAATGAAACACTTGATGTATATGCTTAGGCTTTACGGCTGAAAGGTGGACAATAAACCTTTTCCATGACTGTTTACCAATTGATTTGAATACCTGCTGAATAAATAAAATAGAAATCTAGTACGTCTTTCAAACCATAAAAATCTAAACATTCACAAATTCTTTCCATTAAAACCTAATTTCCCGATTGGTATTCAAAAACGCAATTTGCTCTTCTCTAAACCGATCGCCTTCCCTTTGCATTTCAAATTCCCGATATTTAATTTCCATTGTTTCGCGGTTTTCCTTCGTGTACTGATCCCAGTAGGTCAGGTTCGTCCCGACATTGGGATCGAAATGATTGGCAAAGGAAACAAAGTACCGTCGATAGGCCAAATACGGTCCAGAATCAAGAAAAAATTGAAACAACAACTCATTACCATGAAAAGTACCAAATATAGGCAGCTTGTTGTGGAAATGAGTTGAAATGTAATTCCAACAGCGGTTCCGTGACCAGGCGGCACCAAGGGCTAGTCGGCGCGGGGCTTGAAAAATAACATCAGTAAGAAGAGCAGAGTATCGTTTAAATTGGGGAGTCATGGCATTTCTATGGCCAGTTCTAAAGGGAGAGCCCTGGGCCCAGTCTCGTGGATAATATTTGGCAAGCTGATTAATAGTTGTTTGCGATGCATTTGGAAATACCTGATAAAGCGACTCCCTAAACTGAGGTTCGGTATAAACATTGTACCATAGCCCAGCCAGAATGGTACCTTCATCTTCTTGGTTCCCAACAATCACGGGGATGTTCTGAATGTTATAGTCTTGTACTTGACTAAGAGGGTCGCTGGTTAAGATATCCCCGTCTGGCCTGGGTGCAAACCCAAGAAATTGCGGCAGGATGCCAAACGCCTCGCCAGCACTATACGAGTTATGAGCCCTGTTGATATCTTCGGCCGGCAGGCTGCGGAGACAAGCTAGCGTATTTTCGGCATCACTGCATCCCGCAAGTTTGACAATTCGGTTATAAGAAGTTGCTGCTGCTCTGGCATCGACCCCATCAACGGCCAGCGGACCCCCGCTTTGCATAATGGCAGCATTAAAAAGAGGCCTGCCGTTGTGGTGATTTGTCCCTTTATAAGAGGCCATGAGGGCTGCAATTGACATTGCTCCGGCCGATTCACCAAATGCAGTGACTTTATCAGGATCACCGCCAAAGTCAGCAATATGAGTCTGAATCCATATAAGTGCCTTTCGTAGATCGTGCAAACCAACATTTGTGTTACCCTCTGCGGCAATTTCGGGGCCATGGAGATAGCCATAGGGTCCAAATCGGTAGGGAATTGATACCATAATGATGGGTTGGTCCATATCAATACTTTCTTCTACATACTTGTTGCCGGGAAATGTAGCCGGGGAACCAAACAAAAATGCACCACCGTGAATCCATACCATAACTGGCAGGACATCTCCGGCATTGGTGCCAGCGGGCCGAAATATATTAAGATAAAGACAGTCTTCGCTTTCAACTAGGGTGTTTTTAAGACAGTCAAAAAGAGGGCCTTTGCTGTCTTTTGGTAGAGAGTCTAATAGGGCCATACCCTGGGCAGCCAAGCCAACGGCGCCTTTGGGGTTGATTTGCATGCAAGATGGATTAAATTTGTCGGCCAACAGGCCATGGTAGGATCCCTTATAATCGACCGGCCGATGAAACCGAAGATTACCAAGAGGGGGTTCGGCAAACGGGATACCTTTAAATGTTTCAACGTTATTTTCAAGCTTACCTGTAATCACCTCATTACTATTAACAATTGCTGTGGGGTTCGAGGTGTGGAAAACTGGACTTGCTACAGCCCCAGATGCTGCAGTTAATGAGTATATAAAAATACCAAACTTCAGCATTATTTCTCAAAATATAAACAGTGATTGTCAATTTGTATAAAATTTACCTGCGACAGCTGCTGTTAAATACTTGACTTGCTGATAAAAACCTATTTTTGTCAGAAAGAAAATAAATCAGAAATTATAAGATGTTGCGAATTAGAAGATAGTGATTTTTAGATAAAGCCAATAATTACCATTACCGATTCATGCTTGTTAACAGTAAAGATTTGAGTACCAGGACCTGGACTGTCGTTGTAAAGTTTTTTATGACTTCCCACATGTTTTTCGAATTAGTAAAAATCTGCTTGAAAAAAATATCATTACATGTAAAGGGATAATATTACAACAGTGGCTTGTTTTCTGGCCTGCATCTTGAATATGAAAGCCTCTGTGACCACAAGTGATAGGTTGACACCCCCCAAAAAAACGAAATTGAAGTTCCAATACTGGAGCATGCCAGATTTGAGTGAAGTAATGGTTATGGTAATGAGAGCTATACTTATTTGGCAAATCAAAAAGAATTACCAGGCCGTAGCATTGTGTTGATGGTACTCCTTGGCGTCAGGGCACAATAACTATTGAAATTCTCTAACAAACCAGTAGTTTTACTGAAAAAAGGCAGTCAATTTAAATTAAAGAACTTAAACAAGGAACTACAAACTAGAATGCGGTGGCTACAAGGAGTTGTCATATTTTTTTGTACGGATTTTGAATAGTATCAGTGTTAGATAAATAAGGCCTTTACTTTTTGATTTGGAAAATTATAAACTATTTTCAAAAAGGCACAAAAATTAACTAGAAGTCAGAGTAGGTTAGCGTTTAGATGAGTTTCTCTTTTGCATATAAATGTCAGAAATTTTATACATATCTCCGTGCTTGTTTTGGTTTTTTTGGCTGTGATTCTAGCATTAAAATCACCGCCAAAAAAAACCAAGATAAAAATAGATATGTAACTTGCAGCAATGATAAAGATTCCAATAAAATGCTATTACTTGGTTCATGAGTCTAGTGGCATTTGATAGGAATATTCTAATATGTATTTTCGCAATCGAACCAGGGTTACTTGAGAACACTGAACAACGATAAAAATGGCAAATATACCAATGGTAATGAAACAATCATGACACTGGAAAATACTCAAGCATTCGATAACTCACACACCCAAGAGAGTTTTTAATAAAACATGTTCTAAGGTAATCACAAATTGGGCTTCTACAGGGTTTGAAGTTGGCTAAAGCTCTTTGTGAAGATCTAATCAGACTTGTAATCTAACTAGTAATAGTCATCCCCATTTTGGAAATGAGCTTTCACTAAACTAAACGTTATCGCTTTTACCAACAGGTAACTGTATAGATAAAGCTTGGTGATCAGGTTCCGGGGGATCAGCCGTGATGTGCAAGTTCTAGCGTCGTAAATGAGCAATTGAAACTAAAACTCAATGCAAGTTTTTTAGTGAATCACAAAGGGATATGCTGAATCAATAAAACATGTTGCTTTCCAACTATAATTCCAAACCTGCATGAGAAACTCCACTCTCCCGAGGAGGTTTTAATTGAAATTTAGCGTTGCAATGGTCTCATATCCCATTCATTTCTGGGGGGTTGCTATTCAAAAAGACTATACATTGCATTTTCTTAAAGGGTAGTTATTATGGCTGCTTTTACTTTGTTTTAGTCAGTTGGTAATGGGGTTTTGCATGTGCAAAGTGATTGTTGGAGTGAGAGGGGCTTTCATGGGTCGAATGCAGCTAAATCACCAAACTGACAGAACTGCGTTTTGAGCTTGTCGCGATCTATATGAAAATAAAAACAAAGGTATATTGGGTTTATCACATGAAATATGGATTTGCATCTACTGTGGAGTCCGTTCTTAATAATTATCAACAAGGCTAATTAAGGCACCGAATAAATAATAATAATAATATTAACCACATTGTGTGGCTACCCCACAAAGTTGGGATTAAACTCCCATCCGGTGTTTGAGTTTAAAAGGGTTGGTGGAGTTGACAGTCCCCCATCTCCAAACGGCTTTTGGGTCTGAACGCGTAATGAGTAATCATTAAAAGGTACACACAACTGTGTGAACTGTGCTTAATCAATCGTGTTTAATCGATTGTGCTTAATCAGGTTTGTTTAATCGATTATGTTTAATCAATCGTATTCAATAAATAATGGTTTAGAGACTTGCTACGACTAATAATGAATGCACACACTGGTAATTATTAACTATGCTGCAACACTCACTCAGAGGACTGTGTTTTCCGTCCAGAAGCCAGCTTAACTCGGCATTGATTTTGGATAGGTTCTCTTTGAGGATCAAAGACACCATTCAGCAAAGCGGGGTCGACATTATTGCATATTGCCATAAAGACATTAAGCGGCATGGCAGGATGGAGTTACACGTAAAACCCATAGTGTAAAGTCCATGGCATAAAGCTTATGGTGTAACCCCAAGGCTGAACAAGGAGACATTTGTGGGGACATGGAGATAACCTTGTGGGGTTGAAATATTTGCTATTTATTAAGTTAATAAATTATTAATTTATTTAATTATCAGTTTAATTTATTATTTATTTAATTCTTTAATTGTTTGTTTACTGAGGGGTCAAAGCGGAGTGCCCTGCAACGGCATGTGAAGTATTCACCATCCCAAAGTTTACTAGTTGCCATTGTTGGTAACCACACGGAAGAAAACAAACCATTTTGACAACCAAATTGAAACAACCATGAAATTTAAACCGTCGTTAAAGCAGGCCTAAAAGGTATAGGACTGTCACAACTCTCACAGGTTCATTTGAAACTTTTGTCAGATCGCAACCCTGACGTCAACAGGGGATGGGTATATTATTCCATCTGAGTGTGGTATACGGTAACTAGCGGTAATTTAGAATGCCAATTCTTTCCAATTGGTGCCAAATAGACAATTTTCAAGGTAGCAGGTAACCTTTTAAAATAGCCAATCAAAATCCTACATCATCAAAAAAAAGAATACCCACTTTATGCACATTTGAGACTTTTCAACATTAATCGTCTTAACCGGTGATTTAAGCATCAGGAAGATAAAGCTTTTTTTGGTACAGTTCATAGCCACCTATGTCGAAAAAAAAAAAGAAAAAACAACAGCACAAAGTTGATAAGTTCTTGTCAAAACTAAACACACAAGTCTTGCAGAGACCAAATTCGATAGACAAAAAGCAATTTGGAATTGATATAAAGCTGCCTAAATACTGAAAATTGAATAGAACAGCCCCTATCTTTGGTTTTTGTTTCCATCTAATGTCACATACCCGTGTCATGTACAGTTGTTATAGGTCCATGTCTCCATGAGGTTATATACTTGTAAAGCCTTCTCCATCAATTTTGCGGTTGCTGATTTGTATACCCCCGGGGTTTCTATTTTTCCGTTCTGATAAGATTAGTAAACTAATGCCAGTAATAACCAAAAAAAGAAACTTGCTGGACCATGTATAGCAGAAAAAAAATGCTTTCTTTGTGAGTCGCGAATATCGACAAAGGAGAACGGGTAATAATTAATAACTGTTGGTGTGTCTACTTTTCTGTTTGGAGAGCATTATGCAAAACTAAACCTTCAATTCTCATAACTAAGAATACTTATCACATTGATGCAAAAAAAAGTATCCATGTTGCAATAGGAAATCCGACTTGTAAAAAAGTAACTGATACAAGAACCACTAAAAATAAGTAAAGCAGCTTTGCCGGAGGGCACGAACCCAGTGTATCTAACCTTGGATAACAACCAACTCGTGCGTTTATAATCTCTTTTAATTTGGCACTTTAACTTGACGATAATTTTTGACCCCACGGTCCTGGGAATTATGACATTTCTATGCCAGACTTTCCCAAAATGGGTGCTTTTGTTTTTTTTGGCAGATACTCCTGGGTCACAGAAGGCGCATTTTCATCGCCGTGACATGTAACAGTTGCAGAAGAATCAGCAAATTAAACACCCCCCCAATCAAGTATGAATACATTAATATACCTTGTTTATTAGCCCTTTCCAACTGGCATATACCCAAGTGAGAATCAGATACACTTGAATACATGGACACCCAAAGAGGAAATTAAGATGGGCAACCATCAAAGCTTCCCAAATTGGCTTTGCAGTTTGCAAATCTCTAAAACAAGGTTTAGATCCGAGAACTGTACCAGCCAAGAAAAAAGAAAAAAAAAGGAAATCAGTGCAGTCACCCAGTTGAGACCCATACAACAGCTAATAGCTGGACTCCATGCTTTCAAGTCGGGGTATCCATAATAACCCAACAGAGTGGAATGCACCTTCTTTGTTTACTATAAAAACCCCACCGATGACAGCCTTCAACAACGAAAAATTTTGAATTATTCACCAGTTTCCAAAACACCCATTCATATATTCTCATTCCTTTGATTTGCAACTGTTAATCATGGTTTCCAAAACCTTTTTTTTGGCTGCGGCGCTCAACGTAGTGGGCACCTTGGCCCAGGCCCCCACGGCCGTTCTTAATGGCAACGAGGTCATCTCTGGTGTCCTTGAGGGCAAGGTTGATACCTTCAAGGGAATCCCATTTGCTGACCCTCCTGTTGGTGACTTGCGGTTCAAGCACCCCCAGCCTTTCACTGGATCCTACCAGGGTCTTAAGGCCAACGACTTCAGCTCTGCTTGTATGCAGCTTGATCCTGGCAATGCCATTTCTTTGCTTGACAAAGTCGTGGGCTTGGGAAAGATTATTCCTGATAACCTTAGAGGCCCTCTTTATGACATGGCCCAGGGTAGTGTTTCCATGAATGAGGACTGTCTCTACCTTAACGTTTTCCGCCCCGCTGGCACCAAGCCTGATGCTAAGCTTCCCGTCATGGTTTGGATTTACGGTGGTGCCTTTGTGTTTGGTTCTTCTGCTTCTTACCCTGGTAACGGCTACGTCAAGGAGAGTGTGGAAATGGGCCAGCCTGTTGTGTTTGTTTCCATCAACTACCGTACCGGCCCCTATGGATTCCTGGGTGGTGATGCCATCACCGCTGAGGGTAACACCAACGCTGGTCTGCACGACCAGCGCAAGGGTCTCGAGTGGGTTAGCGACAACATTGCCAACTTTGGTGGTGATCCCGACAAGGTCATGATTTTCGGTGAGTCCGCTGGTGCCATGAGTGTTGCTCACCAGCTTGTTGCCTATGGTGGTGACAACACATACAACGGAAAGCAGCTTTTCCACTCTGCCATTCTTCAGTCTGGCGGTCCTCTTCCTTACTTTGACTCTACTTCTGTTGGTCCCGAGAGTGCCTACAGCAGATTTGCTCAGTATGCCGGATGTGATGCCAGCGCCGGTGACAATGAAACTCTGGCTTGTCTCCGCAGCAAGTCCAGCGATGTCTTGCACAGTGCCCAAAACTCGTACGATCTCAAGGACCTGTTTGGTCTGCTCCCTCAATTCCTTGGATTTGGTCCCAGACCCGACGGCAACATTATTCCCGATGCCGCTTATGAACTCTACCGCAGCGGTAGATACGCCAAGGTTCCCTACATTACTGGTAACCAGGAGGATGAGGGTACTATTCTTGCCCCCGTGGCTATTAATGCTACCACTACTCCCCATGTTAAGAAGTGGTTGAAGTACATTTGTAGCGAGGCTTCTGACGCTTCGCTTGATCGTGTTTTGTCGCTCTACCCCGGCTCTTGGTCGGAGGGTGCGCCATTCCGCACTGGTATTCTTAATGCTCTGACCCCTCAGTTCAAGCGCATTGCTGCCATTTTCACTGATTTGCTGTTCCAGTCTCCTCGTCGTGTTATGCTTAACGCTACCAAGGACGTCAACCGCTGGACTTACCTTGCCACCCAGCTCCATAACCTCGTTCCATTCTTGGGTACTTTCCATGGTAGTGATCTTCTTTTCCAATACTACGTGGACCTTGGTCCATCTTCTGCTTACCGCCGCTACTTTATCTCGTTTGCCAACCACCACGACCCCAACGTTGGCACCAACCTGAAACAGTGGGATATGTACACTGATTCAGGCAAGGAGATGCTTCAGATTCATATGATTGGTAACTCTATGAGAACTGACGACTTTAGAATCGAGGGAATCTCGAACTTTGAGTCTGACGTTACTCTCTTCGGTTAATCCCATTTAGCAAGTTTTGTGTATTTCAAGTATACCAGTTGATGTAATATATCAATAGGTTACAAATTAATTAGTGTTTAAGCGTTACAAAGAGTTTTGGGAATCTCAACAAGTTAGCAAAAAGGAAAAGGAAACCATAAGGTGAAAAAGAGGAGGGGGGGGGGGGTTTAATAATCGAACGCACAAAAAAAAAAAAAATAAGAAAACATGATGAATTATGTCAGTACAGTCTACTGAAGAAACTCTAGATCCCAAAACCCAATTGAAAACGGTATGAAGATTGACCGCATGGGGTTTTAAAAATAGCCCTAACTGCATGGGTTTTCAAACCCAGTGGAAAGAAACATTGTGTATTTTGTTGGCTTTAGAGTTTCTCAAACACCGCCAAATTAAACCCTAAAAAATACATTCATAACGCACATGCCCCCAGTTGATCAAATGTAAAAGCATCAGTCAACTTTAAACCCACCTCTTCCAAAACTTTAAAGCTTAAAAAACAAACATATAATTTGTATAACCTGTGTAAATGCGGCACCAGTAACTGTCAGAATTGTCGGATATTGTTTCCGATCACGTTCCTTCTAGTATGTATACACACACACGTCAAAAAGTGTCAGAGATTAGTAATAATGCTGCTTTTTTTTGGTGATTGGCTGCATTCAAGCGGCCTCAAAAGCGTGGCCAACCAGACTGTCGTTTTCTTGAACCAAATAAAGTAGGTGCGTGCCGTGCATGAAAAAAAATTTCAAGGTCCTGGATTGGTCAAGGCAAAAAAATAAAAACATAAAAAGCAAAATAAAAACAAAAATCAGTAGTGTTGGAGATGTTATTCATGGAATTTTCGATGCAGCAGCTGCTGACAACTGTATACTCACGCGCTTGCCAAGTACGCAAGACGATATGATGGCTTGCTATTTTTTATGCGGCCAAGAACTTACAAACGATCAGAATGATAATTTACCGTTATCAGCTATCTGGGTAATCCATTTTCTATATCCAAGCAGTTAAAGACATAGTTTTGATTTAAACCATAGCATATTTGAGTTAAAACATAATCTATTTGAATTAACATTTTGTTTTTAGTTAAAAACAAACACCTGTTGACTAGCGTGCATTACAGAACGCCTTGTTGCCGCACGGCCACGCATGAGTATTAGATTAACCAGGCTTTAACAGCATGGTGACGTAACAAAGCAGTGACAATGACATTTTGAACACCATTCACCTATGGTTAAATTCAACTTACTTCAGAGCTTGGAGATACAAAAGATTCTGGCGGCAACACCCTTGACATCACAGAAGCCTAGTGCTGCCATCTTGTGAAGACTTGGCTGTGGCAAAAGAGTAATTTCAGCTGTTGCCTATCTATTCAGCCAGCCAATGGTGGCTCGCGATTGGTACCGATTTAAGAACTGAGTGTAAAACAACCCACAACCACCAACACTAGTGATGACTAAACAGCGTGATGTGAGTAATACAGAAAGTAAAATAAGAATGCTGGATCAACAAAGATTTAATCTTGGCACAATTATACATGAGTTAGTGTGCAGCATTTAATAATCGCTGCCTTTGGCCAATTGTGGGGATGTATTCTACCTCCTTTTACGGGACAAACCCAAATTGTTTTAGCGAGGGGGTTAACGTGGGGTGTGTACCATTCCGGGGTACCTACCCCACAAAAGTGGAAAGACTAAACATTCCGCATTGGCCAAACAACAAAAGTTCCCAGGAGAGGATGAAAACTAAGGCATTGCTGGCGTGCGCCATGCAACCGAGGCTGAGACGCTTTAATGGTTAATCCGATATTACAGGCTCTGCTTCCGACCAGGCTGAATTGGCCATTTGGTCCTCCAAATGTTTGCATTACCGGCAGTCATAACACTCCCTCACCGTTGCTCAATGGGCTGCAATGCGAAAACGACGTTTTCGTGCCTGGCTTTTACATTTTCTTTTATTGCTGGCGTAAATCAAAAGCACTAGTGTTTATTGTTCAACGATCCATCCTGTCAAGAGCCAATCCACTGAAAATTAAAGCACTGCTTCCCAGAATGGGCAGCGCCAATTAGCCCTAGTTCACAATATATCCTGTTGGTTACGACAAGCTCTCTTCTGTTTAGGTAGCAGAACATGGCCGTAAATGGTGACACCAGTGATGCGGAGAAGCCTGGGGGTAATGCTTTGACATTCACATGCTAATGTTTCAGCCGAATAAAAGCAAAACATGATGTGGCAGCCACCATGTGCATGTGAAAGCACCATCATGCTGTAAAAACAAACAAACACTGGTGATCTCTTACCTGATTAGGGATTGCCGGGTGTTGACAAAATAAACTTTATGTTTTTTTTTCCGCCACATCCAAATCCACGGCAATGCTTTCAAAAATAATCCGCTGGGCTTGGCTTGGCCACCGCTCAAGCCATTTCATGCTAAAGCAAACATTTGATTTGAATAGACAAACCTATAAAATGGTTGAATTGGCATGACAACTGTGACAATCTAAAAAAAAAACAGTGTTAACAATGTGTCACAAGAGATAGGAAGTTGATTTGCAAGAATCAATCATGATATACATGGGTGAAATACCTGCTTCAAATTATATGCAAATGAGAGACATGCCACGATAATTTGGAAAGAAAATGGCCTCCTAATTGAACAGATTGATTTAAAATGGGTTGTACAACTTCTACTGCTGATCTTCAAGCATACAAGGATAAAAGAGAATAGGGTAGATTGCTAAGTTATCCGGTATCTTTAACCCAGACCTGGCAATCATAACTTATGATTACCTAACTCAAAGAATTTCAAATTGATGCGTCTTTGAGACCTTTGGTGGGCATAAGGACTTTTACTTATCTGGTGATTATTACATTTCACTAATCCTGATTATTTTTCATTCGTGAGCTAAAATGCTATTAGAATCTCTTTTCGTGAATTTCAATCACATCATGCAGCCAGTTGGTTTTCATAAATTTACAGTGTCTCAAAAGTAGCATCCAGAATTTCAGATTAGTAAAACACTCGTTCTGAGAAACAAAGTAGCCTCTAGTCATCCCCTTTTGTCAGGAAATCGCTATAAAATATGACCTTCTTTATGAGCCAGTCAAGTAAACTTGGGTGAAAATTTCCAGTCAATAATTAGCTCTTCCGCGATAAATTTGCATTTTTTTTCCGATTGCGCAACCCAGGCCAGTTTCATGTACCGCAAACTCTGTCGCCTGTGCCTGCTGGGAACCTCTTTGCTAACAAAAGAAATGAGAGATCTGCTGGACAATTCCCACTGTAGATTGAAAAGAATTTTTATTTATTGTTTTTATTTTGCGATTAGTGAGAAATAATGACACATTCCATGGCTACTCATTAGCTTTTTGAGTTATGCGGGACTCAGTTTTCAAGTGTATACACCTAGTTCCCAGTGCCGAATCATCTGAATTCTTTTTTTTTTCAATCAAGTACCGCTACGTACTTGACCCATGCATTGGCAACCAATTTGTGCATGTTTGAAAAAAAAAAGATTGACAGGTGAAAAGATTTTGGTCCAGGTCCGAGAATTTGCAATTTTCCCGTACGCAAAAAAGAACTTATCGTTCAAAGCACATGTGACTCTACCCCAGAAAAAACAAACAAAACCTATAGGTCTATAACTCACGTAGAGTATATTTGGAACACTCTTTTTTTGTTGTTTAATACAAGAGCAAATTCAAATCTTTCGCGGCGGGTTTAATGTTTGTCCGTAGTTCTTGCAAAAAGAAAAACAGAAACAAAATTTTTTCCGGACCACAGACAAATTACTATTGATAAAAAACCCGCCAAATAGAGGAACGCATCACGGAATGTTATGGTTACAAATCAATGCAAGTTGAAAGAATTTCAACTTGCATATTCGGAATGACGAGAATTTTGAAAAAAAAAAAAAGGAACAAGAGCGAAAATCTTGAAAAGTTTACCCGTTTTTCATTATGAATTAATCAATGCTTTTGACAACCACTAGCCCCGCCTAACCCTTTTAGGCATGACTAAATTCAAAAACACACCATCAGTATTGTTATCGTTACCAATTGAGACCGTTCTACCATAATGTCATTTTACCCTTGACAAGTTGACGAAATATGATTCCACTCACTAAGGGCTTTTATATATAAAGGCCCCCTTGCCGAGACTTGGCAACAGAAATGTTTTTCCTTTATCCACTACAAACCTTCTTGTACTCAAAACTAAGTCACTTGGCAAAGTCCTTTTCTGAAACAAAAAATCCTTAACTGTTGGTACCATAAAGCATTACTGTCAAACAATGGTATCCAAAAGCTTGTTCTTAGCCGCTGCCGTAAACCTAGCTGGCGTCCTGGCCCAGGCCCCCACGGCCGTTCTCAATGGCAACGAGGTCATCTCTGGTGTCCTTGAGGGCAAGGTTGATACCTTCAAGGGAATCCCATTTGCTGACCCTCCTTTGAATGACTTGCGATTCAAGCACCCCCAGCCTTTCACTGGATCCTACCAGGGTCTTAAGGCCAATGATTTTAGCCCTGCTTGTATGCAGCTTGATCCTGGCAACTCTCTCACTTTGCTTGACAAAGCTCTGGGATTGGCAAAAGTCATCCCCGAAGAATTTAGAGGTCCCCTTTATGATATGGCCAAGGGTACCGTGTCGATGAATGAGGACTGTCTTTACCTCAATGTTTTCCGCCCCGCTGGCACCAAGCCTGATGCTAAGCTCCCCGTCATGGTTTGGATTTACGGTGGTGCCTTTGTTTACGGTTCTTCTGCTGCCTACCCTGGTAACAGCTACGTTAAGGAAAGTATCAACATGGGCCAGCCCGTTGTGTTTGTTTCCATCAACTACCGTACCGGTCCATTTGGATTCCTGGGTGGTGATGCCATCACCGCTGAGGGTAATACCAACGCTGGTCTGCACGACCAGCGCAAGGGTCTCGAGTGGGTTAGCGACAACATTGCCAACTTTGGTGGTGATCCCGACAAGGTCATGATTTTCGGTGAGTCCGCTGGTGCCATGAGTGTTGCTCACCAGCTTATTGCCTATGGTGGTGACAACACCTACAACGGAAAGAAGCTTTTCCACTCTGCCATTCTTCAGTCTGGTGGCCCTCTTCCTTACCACGACTCTAGCTCCGTTGGTCCCGATATTTCCTACAACAGATTTGCTCAGTATGCCGGATGTGACACCAGTGCCAGTGCCAACGACACTCTGGAGTGTCTCCGCAGCAAGTCCAGCTCTGTCCTGCACGATGCCCAGAACTCGTATGATCTTAAGGACCTGTTTGGCCTGCTTCCTCAATTCCTTGGATTTGGTCCCAGACCCGACGGCAACATTATTCCCGATGCCGCTTATGAGCTCTTCCGCAGCGGTAGATACGCCAAGGTTCCCTACATTAGCGGTAACCAGGAGGATGAAGGTACTGCCTTTGCTCCTGTTGCTCTCAACGCTACCACGACTCCCCATGTTAAGAAGTGGTTGCAGTACATTTTCTACGATGCTTCCGAGGCTTCCATTGACCGTGTTTTGTCGCTGTACCCGCAGACCCTCTCTGTTGGCTCGCCCTTCCGCACTGGCATTCTTAATGCCCTGACCCCCCAGTTCAAGCGTGTTGCGGCCATCTTGTCCGATATGCTTTTCCAGTCTCCCCGCCGCGTGATGCTTAGCGCCACCAAGGACGTTAACCGCTGGACTTACCTTTCGACCCATCTGCACAACCTGGTGCCATTTTTGGGTACTTTCCATGGCAACGAGCTTATCTTCCAATTCAATGTGAACATTGGCCCCGCTAACTCCTACCTTCGTTACTTTATTTCCTTTGCCAACCACCATGACCCTAATGTTGGTACTAACCTGCTCCAGTGGGATCAATACACTGATGAAGGCAAGGAGATGCTTGAGATTCACATGACCGATAATGTCATGAGAACTGATGACTACAGAATTGAGGGAATCTCAAACTTTGAGACTGACGTCAATCTCTACGGTTAAAACCTTCTGTTTATAGCCACTTGCTATGCGCCGTGCATACCGGGGATGTAATATTTAAGTAGCTGTCCTCAATTAAAAAATTTAAAGCATTATAATATAGTTCAAGCGTTTACCTAAAAGTTGGCAAAAGTTTCAATCTAATAAGAGCCATGCGTCAACTTAAAATTCGTCAAAAGTACCATTTTAATGAAAAAAAAAAAAAAAAAAAAAAAAAAAAAAAAAAAAAACTTTTTTTTTTTGATGTGCGGTGTTTTAAACAGGGATATTAGAAATATTCTAATGCTTCGGAATCCAGACGAGTCTACGCAACTCATCGGCAGTAGCAGCAGCAACGGCAGCAATCGCGGCAGCAGACTCCTTGTAATCAGGGGGGGGGGGGGGGGGGTTTCATTTATTTTATATATTATTTATTTATTCTATTCTATTATTTTAGTAAAAACTTTTTTTTTTTTTTTGAAGAACTGCTCAGCTTGGTCGGTAAAATTATTTTTGTATTAACTAACATGCTCAGAAAGAAATGGGTACAACAAATAAATACTTGAATATTTTTCCGACAGCATATCAGGATATGGTCTTGGTGGCATACTCTCTATAAATAATTAGCAATTGATTGCATGAAAAATGATAAATTGCCCAATCAGGAAAAGGCGTTTAATTAAGAAAAAATAAATAAAAAAAGACACCTGGTCCCACTTTGGTGTCCACTGACCTGCACCTAGCCGGACGATACAAACAATTTATCTTGGCTTTGGATCTAGGCAAATGATTAACGTCATTACTCAAATATAAATATATTGATAATATATCTATAGATATAATGAATATATACAAAGCTTCTGGGCTACTATTAATAATGATGGCTTCTTGATCTTTCAAATTCAAATTTCAAAAAACTTTTTAAGAGAATTCTCAATGTTCATATAGATATCAGAAAATGCGTAAATTCCTATCAATCTAACCTCAATGAGTCGATAAATTATAATACGGCATTTTTAGGTTCTCATAAGTTTGTGACCCTGGGTCCCAAGCTTTTACCTTTCGGGCTCATTATATGTAAAATTTATCTATCGCCCGGATAACAGCTCTCCAAGTTTAGACCCCAAAAAAATAGAAGCTAATGCCGATGCTCTTTAGAAACAAAATATTTAAATCTTTGCTCACTGCTTCTCTCTCAGACCATTTTTTTTTTATTTTGAAGAAATCAGCCAAGACCATCCCTTCAACACCAAATAACACTCGCCATGAATCCTAGAACTAAATCGGCCCTAACATTTGTTTTTTTTTTTACTGAAATTAAACTCTCATTACGCGAGAAGAAATAAAAGTTGTTGTTTCATATTTTCGTTACTAAAGGTTGTTCCAATCCTGCTGATAAGGTATCACTTATGTAAATGCTGGTTTCTGTCTATTAAAAAAAAAAAATTGCCAAAGGCTATGGCAACTGACTATCCTGATCCAAGAGCAATGCATCTGAGATTATACATGTGGTTTAACAAACATATATACTACAACTTGAAATAATTATCTGGCTCATGCAGGAGCCCGCAGCATCAAGGCTTTTTTTCCGGTCATAACGACCCAAAACATTTTTCATGCTCGGATTAACCTAAGGTTTCGGCACACTATCTACCATAAACATACATGAAAAAAGATTACCATAAAGGCTGGGCTTGCAGATTATGAATTCTTTCTTTTTTTTTTTTTTTTCACAAGTTGCAAATTTGCTGCCAGCAACATTCTTTTGGCACCTCTTTTATAAAAGGCAAGTAGTCAAACGTTGTCTTTCACTAAAAAATTAAATGCTACTGGTGATTTAAATTTTTAGACAGTTTTCTTGGCGATAATTGAATATCTAATTCTGTATTTTTGAAATAATACATCAGTGAGTTGCATATCTAAAAGAAAAGAAAATAAAGGGATAAATTGTTAATAGATTTTCTTTTACATATACAAGCACCAATAAAATTAGTATGGAAGATGGGAAAAACTTCTTTGCTTGCTGCTTGTCAGGCTCAAAGAACTTTTGGAGATAAATCTAGTTTGGACCCAGGTCTTAGTACTTTAGTTACGATAAGTTTTTCAGAGCTCACTAATACTTTAATGTTGATAATAAATCACTATGTAAACTATTACAAAAAAAAAATCAAGTTACTGTGGGTCGTTATCCGTTATTCAGTTACCAGGTGTCACGTATCTCAAATGTCTCTCAATACATGAGCATTTCCATAAATTAGTTAAAGCCGCAAAGTGTCAAAATCTTTTTAAAGATGCCAAAAAAATTTTGTTGTCAGTCTCGTTGAGATACATATTAAAAATTGTCTTTTTTTGATATCTTTATTAGTACCTTTAAATTTGTAATGTAGGTTTTGAATATTGACATAAAATATTGGGTCATTAAAAAAGAAAGGTAATTGATTTTCCAATGATTAATTTGACAAGACTGGCCAAGTATTTTTTTTTTCTTTAATCAATATTTGGAATTTGACCATTTAGTGATGTCAAAGTTACATTGGTCTCAGCCCCTATGTCAAATGGAAATCTCCTATACTTTTTACTGCTGGTTGTGAATCTCAGTGGAAAATTCCCGGTTAGCTAGAAACGTTGACAAACTATGCTGTTGAGCTCACCGTGTAGGTGCAGTTGTACTACAAAAATATTGATCACCTTTAGAAAAACTGGGTGGTGTGTACAAGGATATCTTTTGCCAAACTATGAAGTAGCTTTATATTTTGTGTGTGGTACCAATATTTGAATGCCAGCCCAGTATAATACTACAAACAGACCAGTTGGTGGATGGGTAAAATTCAGAAAGTTAGGAACATTGGGTTATACAAGAATTTAGAAGCATTAAGGTCTACGCCTGCTAAGGCAATGGAATATGATACTAAAGCCCTACTGGTGAACACACAAATATTCAGAATCCGTGACCGGTTTGCCGCCTGACATTCATTGATAATCAGTACCTTGCGTCTAATTCTCTCATGACACCCGTCTATCCAAATTTGCATCTTGTGTGGGCAATGTCTAGAGTGATATAAAATGATTTATAAATACTCATAAACGCATGCTTACAACAGATTCAACACTAGGACATATTACCATAAGTATAAAGTCATTAAAAGTAATGATAATAATAATATTTTTATTTATTAAACACACATATACACACACCTGATTCCTTCGCATACTTGTCTTGTATTTTGAAACATTCTCTTCTGACTAGACTAGTTGGCCAATTATACGGCTCCCATTGATAGTGATAATTTAAGTATTTCCTTGGGAGCACTCAATGCTGACTTCATTGACATCTGAATGTCCGTATTTAATGGTGTAATGATAAAGAACAAGGTGTTAGCTTTGATATTGACAGGTGATGACTATCCTGCATTGCTCTTGTTGATAGAACCCCTTGCTGATAATTTTACATTGTAATAGCTGAAATAATCATTGATGCAGATGAACTTCTAGAATGCGAGAAGTTAATCTTTGTAATGGTCTCTTTGGGGGTTCTATGACCGCGTGTAGTGGTAGATGAAAGAATGTCATTGGAAATAGCAGAATCAGGAGCATCAAATGGCAACTGAGGACATTTGCTGGATTGAGTGTTGATATCTGACGTGGGAATTGTGGAAGGTTCTACCTGAAATCCCCATCAGTTAGTGGAACGCAACTTGGAACCAAGCATTGACAAATAGAATTGGAACCATCCAACATTAACTGCCAGTATTAATTGCTTTCATTGTCAATGTCTGATGTAGAAATTGTGGAAAGTTCTGCCTAAGGTTTGTCGGTGGGTTGTTTGGGTCTAGAAAGAGACGGCGACGATTCAGCAAAAACAACCTTGAGTACAAAATTTGACTCAACTTTATCGGTGTCTAGTTGGAGTCTAGCTAGAGCAGCAGTTAATGTAGCAATAACAATATCCTCAAAAGGGTCGCCATCAAAAGGGGTCATTGATGATACAATGTTGACGTTGACTCTGAAATCGAGCAACATTGAGCTGTTCAATTACTGCCAAAAGAAATCACATGGTTAATACAATATCCTATTATGACCGTAGTTATGAACTTACGCAGATATTTTTTCTTGGGGATAACTGGGTAATAGTTCTTTTTTAAACATCTTTTGAATAAAATTCGTATGAGGAAGTAATATAGTAAGTCGAACATGGTTGGTTTGAAAACAATAAAATAAAAGTTAGAACGAGGTCGATCTGTGAAAATAAAAAAAAGGGTTGTGAGATTGATTTGAAAAAGATGAAATAGAGAGTAGAAAGAATATCCTTTTATCATTGTTTTCTAGTAGTTTATATTTTTATTATTTTTCAATCACCAAGAGGTTGATATCACAAATGGAATGAAAAGTAGACTAATTGTTGATACCAGATCCACTCCCAACGAAAAAACAACAAAATGAGAGTAACAAAAACTCTTATTTATTGAAAATTATCAAATATAATGCCACGAAATAAAACGAAATACAGAACGCAGAATAAATAAAATGGAAATAAAAACAGAGATTAAACCTGAGTATATAGGAATACTAATATCAAATAGTGAGGCTCCAAGCTCTAAGGACCATATAATAACTTGTAACACTGCTAACAAATATTTTTTAAATAAACGTTATGATCAATTTCTGAAAGGAATTCCTGTCGATTTCGAAGTCCGCAATGTGTTGGGCCTTAGGTTTGAGTTGGGTATACCTACGGATTCCCATGTCGTCGTTCCGCCTATGGGTCTTTTTTTCTGCTGTGCCAACCTCAGCACCAGCATTTGGGTCATGCCAATAGATCAAAGCTTTCCAGAGCTCAATTGTCTAGTGTTGCAGAGTTGATTTAAATTTGACACATGTATTATAAAACTTAGTAAAAGCACTATCAGACATGCTATTTATGACTGCATGATATAAACTCAATTCGTAATAACAGTTTTCTCGTGTAGGTTAACCTCCAACCATTCCTGCAAAAATAGGAACCTGCTACTATTGACTAAATGGTTACACAACCATCCCGGTGGACTTGCTTGCCTAACTTGCCATCAAGCCCCAGAATATATAGGATTTTGCACTCCAAAAAGCTAATATTCACAAACCTCCCGGCCGAGCTCCCTGAAATAATACTGTGGAACCTCATCACTGGCATCGGCCACCACATTCCCAACCATTTGTCTTTATGTTCATGCACTTTTAGACGGCACTTCATCAACTTTAAGCCCCCCATGTACGTGAAAAATGTCTGTGAACAAGCTTTTTTTCCCGTTTATTCACTCATTTTTACAACAATCCCCAAGTATAAAGTTTTGAATCTTTTAAATTTTATTCAATGAGGAATAATTGAATCAACATGGAAGAACAGTAATTGTCCTAGTTTACAATATGTATTATCAAATTATGAAATGCCAGGTGAACTCCACCAATACTATTCCACCACCTGAAGGGAACTGTATGGAGAACAGTACTCTCAACCTACTTAAATATTTCATGATTAGCATGTCTTGTCACATCTTTGGTAACTTGTTTCATCTTAGCATAAGTCATGGCGTTTAGAAAAAAGTATTCCCAAATGAAGTGCATAAGCGCGCAAAATCATTATTGCAAGTATTGTCAGGTATAAACAGTTACGCACATTCTCAAGAAGTGTTCTTTACATCCTGCAAAGAGGCTGAGCGAGGCGAAGCATGACAGAGTGAGGCAGAACGAGGGTTGTTGAGAAAAGTCTCCCTGGAGCTTGATCTCGCAGACTTCTCTAGACATCAAAAAGGGGCTTGGAGCGGCAGTCAAGTTCATGAGATAATTACCACAATTTCTTACAGATTATTAATTCGATTAGGCTAATTTGTTGAGGTTTCACTGAGTATCAACTTCTGGTATCGATTTACTGGATGTCACTTATCGCAGGTTTCCCTTCACACATTATTCATGAACGATTCGGCGCCATCTAGCATTTAAACTTATAATAAGCGCTGACACTGCTACCTTGCCAAATGTTCTGAAACTCATATCTGTATGTCACTTTGTTTTATAATTTTTCTTCTAACTATTTGACATAAGAACAACAAACAGACCCCATCTCTTGGGGTCAAAAACATTGACCAGCCTCTTGGCCACTCTTATTGGCAAAGGAAAGTGGCTGTTTCTGGTTGGCCGCATCCGCAACTGTGATTTCTCCATAAAGCCACTGCAATCTCAAACTAGGGTTCCAACTCACTGTGCAAAGTTTCTCACCAATTCTGCTTTATCAACTGCGCGGGTGTGAATGGTCTTCCCTTTATAATGACGCTTGGGCTAATGTTCCCAGGGTCCCTATGACCAGGTCGTCCACTCCTTTTTTACGCTTTAAGTTATGAGATTAGGAAGAAAACCACATCCACCCGTCATTGCCTCAAGCAATGACTTCCCTTACTGGTTTCACCAATAATTGGTACACTCTAATTAAATAAGTGTATATATTGTGATTTGGGATATTTATGAATGAAAAAAATTAGCTATCACCATTATATATATTTCCTTCGTGGCACCAAAATAAAAAGCCACACTCTATCAAAGCCAAGGCTTAAAAGCCAACGGTCACATTGGGTTGCACGCCAGGATGATTGATACCGTGATGAACCTTGTAGTTGGAGATAAAATTGACAATCAGGGCAGCAAGCAGACCAAGCGAAATAATTATAGGACCGACCGGGCTATCAAGGTGACGCTCAGAGCGGGCCTTGATGTACTTGAGACGCTGCATATACGTACCGTAGCCCCAAAGACCAGAAAAGATCGTGAGGGCAAACAGAATGTATGCAACATACTCGGCAGTCTGTTGCGATGATGAGCGGCCAACAGAACTGTAGAGTGTGAATGTCAGAGCTGAAAGCAGAGTGGTGATATGCAGCCACTTGTTAAAGGTACGCTCGTTGGCGAGCCACACCTTTGTTTCAACTTTGACGGGTCCAGAGTTGCGAATCAGCGAAGAAGGCTTCACAACACCAGCCGGCAGCACAATCTCCTCGTCCTCAGAATCCATGTTCAAGCGCGGACCTTGGTTAGGCAAAAAAGAGAGGTTGCGGATACGCGATTTCAATGACTTTGATTTTTGCTTTCTCAACGCCTCGCTAGTGACATCGGTTTCACCATCATCGGTGGAGTCATCGTCGTCAATGTCAGCATCATCGTTAGGTTCTTCTTCAATGGTCTCCTCAACAAGGGCTGGGGAAGAACCGTCGGCCGAAAGTGAGATTTGTGGTCGAATGGCATTATCCTCGAGACCAGAGAAGAGCGGAGATTGTGGGAGTCTCGAGCTCGAAGAGGTACGTAACCGGATCTTGTTTGAATCTTTTGCAACCGAGGCAGCCTCCTTGAGACGTCGCTTTTGTTCCTCCCAGGCCTGCTTAGGATCCTGTCTGATATCATACTCAAGGTCGTTGACCCAGAAGGGAAGGGCGTCAAGGCGATCATCCTCAGCAAAGAGTGACGCAATACCCTGGACAAACTTTGAGAACTTGGGGACCTCCTTTACCAGATGACTATTAGTGAGCTCCTGAATCCACTTGCCATGACGCTTGATCACAGGCATAGAAGCGCTGGGGTCAGTAGAGCTGGGAGTTTTGCCCTTTTTGTCAGAAGAGTTTCTAGTAAGGACTCTAAACTCCAAAACAGCAAAGGGGAACTTTGAAAATTCACCCTTTCTAAGAAGAGAGAGGGGCTTCTTAATTCCGGGGGCATCAATGTCACTGCGGTGCCAGCTCTCGGGGTCGCGCACGGGTCGGTCCTCATCAAAATCATCCTCACGGATGAAAACAATGTTGCTGTCCAGAATGGCTCTCACGCGGTTGTCACCGGGGATCTGAAACGCACTTCTGTTGTACATGGTTCTCATAACAGGAGAAATTTCGTGCTCCTTGATGAACGTCTGAATATCGTCGACGGTCTTTTTATAAGCCTCAATGGTTGCTTCGGTTGAGCCGCGCTCCTTCATCTTCTTGATGGTTTTCTCCATGGAGTACTTGCCTTCCAGGAACGGCTGAATGTATTTCTCCTTGATGACAAGCTTCTCGTCGGGAATGTACTCGCCAGTGGCTGTATGATCAACAACCTTCTTTTCAAGCGTAATCTCAGGCTTGTCAGAGAGTTTGCCCACCCAGCGCAAACGTAACGACGGTGAGACCTCGCTCTTCTTCAGCTTAGACTCGTAGAGCTCCAGAGCGGGATTATCAAAGTAGAGCGACGTAATTGTCGGCTCACCAACATCCTCATCGTCCTCACCAGCATCGGACTTGCTGCTGGACCCGTAAATCAGCAGCGGAAGGTGTCGCAAAATTCTGGTCTTGACCTCCATGACATTCTCAGGATGGACCCAGAACTTGTAGGTAGTATAGTCAGTGTTTTCACCAGCAACCACAGACGAAAGGCCCGCAGGAGTCGAGTCGGCACCAACGTTCTCACCAAGGAAGGCGTAAAGCACCGAAAGACGGTATAACAGTGGTGAGTAGTCCTCGGAGTGGAAGGGGAGTGCGGCTAGACGGACCCGCAACAGAGGCTTGACCTGGTACTTGGGGTGCAGACGGTCATGCTTCTTAACAATCTTGGTAAAACCAGTGAAATTGAGTCTGGAGAAGGTGTCCAGCTCACGCGCGACCTCGAGAATTTCCTCGAGCTTGGCTTCGAAAGACTTTGCGTCTTCAACCTTGAAGTTCTCGGCCTGGTTAATGGACTTTTCAATTTCCGAGATCTTGTCGGAGAGCGAGCTGTAGGTGCGGGACTGAAACGAGTAGACCTTCTCCAGCTCCGAGTCAAGCACCGAGACAAAGTTAGTCTCGTCGGCCTCGGACCAGTCGTCCTGCTTTGTGCTGTGGGGCACAACGCTCTCCTTGAGTAGCTTCTTGAGCTTTTCGTATGCAATGTACTCCTCCTTCCAAGGAGGGTAGATCTGGCTAGCTAGACGGACACCGAAGAGCATAATGAATGATGTTGCTACAATTAATTGAGATAAAGAAGAAAGAAAGAAAGAAAAGTCTTTTGAATAAAGGGCGGCATTTTGTTTTTTTTTTTTTTTTTTTTTGTGAAGGCAGCTCGCCGCACGTGCCCGAACAATTGGAAGTTGCTTAACAAAGGTTGAGATTGCTGGCTGCCAAAAAAAAACAAAAACAACCACATCCATCACCATCAACACCTTCATTATCAATAATAGTCGAGGACCACCATGCCTGTTGCCACTCTGTTAGGACCTGGCGGGCCAGACCTTGACGAGGAGCGCGACGAGGTCCTCTTTGATCTTGCCTCTGCGCCCCATCCACGGCGCCCCCACGCGCCCTCTGGCCCCTCTGCGACCGACAGCGACGACAGAGAGAACGAGTACGAGCTGCTGCAGCACACGCTGATGGTGCTCAAGGATGAGGAAAAAGCGCTCATGGCGCTTATCGCCACCGAGAACAAAGCTCGTGCTCGCCCTCTGCCGCTTCTGCCGTCGCGTCAGCAGCTCATAGAAGCGCTGCTGCGCGTTAGTGACGACCAGATCAAATCCGGTATTATTGACTACAATAATCAGAGCCCCAGTCTAACGCAGCGACAGAAGACAGATGGCCGTGCTGCCAAGTTTTCTGTCCGGCCCGTCACTGACAATGACTCTATACTGGGCATGTTCCACAGCCTGACTTTTACCAACGCGCCAGTCTCGCTTCGCAAAAGTGTCAACCACCAACTCTACCGCTTTGGTGGGGCTGCGATACTCAACAGCGACGAGGGGCCCAGCAGCACGGCACACGAGCTGCTACGGTTTAGCTGTGACGCACTTGTACATACGAACAATTACTCAGTCGCTGGTTTTGATCTTGTCATCGACTACCCTTTGGCCGTAAACAGTGACCTGCATCCCTTCATTGAGTCATGCCGTGCACAAAGAGATCTTTCTCGTGCCCTGTATGGTCTTTCTACTTATGCCGAATTGCTCATGAAGCGGCATACAAGCTTTTCAACCATTGCTAAGCAGTTTTCTCTGGTACCTAATGATGGTACCTGGCCACTGGGCGATACCATTGCATTTGCAAAGCGCAGAGATAACGGGCATCAGCTCTTCATCTCATGGCATATTGCTTTGACGCCGGATAATCAACTGGCCGAAGCGCGCTCAGAGCTACGAGCGTTTGTGCGCGCTCCCGTGTCTACTGAACCCCTAACCAAGCTTAGCGATGCCTTCCTCTCGCTCGTCAAGGAACAGGGAGTCATTAATGCCATTTCCACAATACACAACACATTATATAAGTAAATAAACAAAAAAAAGAAGAAAAAAAGTAGCAAAATAAATTAAAATCCCAAAGAATATGGTGTCTGGTCTGTGTTAGTCGAGCAGGTTGCCCAGACTCATGACGCTTGGTGAGTGACTTTTGCTAGTCTCGCTGGGCATCGGGGCAGAAACCGCAGCCGGAGCTGCTTGGACAGTCGCCGCTGCCGGGGGTGTGACAGTTGTCGGCGCCAACGGAGAAGCAGCGGGAGGAGGAACGAAAGCAGTGGTAGGTGCCGCAGAACTGGGAGGTGCCGGTGTAGCAACTGCTGGTGTGGACTCAGCTTTAGCAGCCTTAGTCTTAGCCTTTTTAGCAGACGGTTCTTTTGCCGGCTTGGGGGCCTTTGCCCTTTTGCGGGTTACCTTCTTTTTCTCATCGTCGTTCTTCTTGTCCTTACCTACGTCAGGGTATTCAATAATGATGCCCTTTTCCTTGGCCTTCTCTTCCAATTCAATCCGTTCTTCTTCAAACTGTCGCTCGTAGACCAGTGCCTCGGCCTTTTCCCGCTCTAAAAGATCCTTGCGAGCCTCTGCTTTGATATCAGAATCCACCTTGACCAGGGGTTGGGCCGCTGGTGCCCACCGCTTGGTGCGTCGAATAGTCCGTCTGAACGCCTGAGCTAGTGAGTTGTCTTCTTCACCATAGTCATTAGAAAACGGCTTATATCTGTTGTGGATAGAACCGTTGCCATTCTTGTGCAAATGGTCATCCTTGGTGGACCCATTCTCAGACGCGTCGTTTTTGCGATGCTCGTCATCAGAGTACTCGTCTTCGGAGCGGTCCGAGTTGTATAGTGGATCAAGATTCCTTATGCGGCTCCATTCCCGCCGCAGCGCGCCCTCATGGATTCTTGCCTTGCGCTTTTTCCGGTCCAGACGCTTGACAAGTTTCTTCATTTCCTTTTGGCATCGGCTAATACGCTGCGCATTCTGGGCTTTTGCAGAGCTGGAAAGGTCCTTACTGGGTTGCACAGAGCCCTTATTGGGGCCCTTGAGAATAAGCCGGAGCCGCATTGGTGCTGCTGCCTTCTCAGCTTTTGCTCTCTTTTCGGTGTCAGTTTCAAAAAAGCTGTCAACAAACTCGCCATTGGTCTCTTCAATTTTGCGAGTTGCTGTGCGAGGGCGCGCCTTGACGTTGGCTAATGCTGCCACAGACGACTGTGAGGACGTATAGTTGGTATTGTTGAGATAATTGGCTCTTTCCTTTTTCATGGCCTTACCAAAGGCCACCTCATCGGGAGTATCAATGTTTTCCTTTGCCTGCTCCTCCGGCGTCATCTTGACAAGCTCTGGGATCGACAGACCACCATTCTGGCCAAACCCAAACGGATTCTGTTTGAGCTTTTCAGATGACAGATCAGTTTCAAGATATGCCCACATGAGCCAAAGGAACGCGCGGCCTCTAGACTCACTCGTAAGGGTTTCGTTCATTATCAGATCGTGGAACTCATAAGGACTAACAAAAAACCGATCTTGCACCTTGCTGGCAAAAGTAGATACCAAGAAAACCAGATTGATTGGATTGGTACGACCAATCTCAGCCAGCTCACCAAAAGTTCCAGGCTCCCTCCGGTCCTCGCACGCTCCCTTGAGAATACTCTTGAGTCGAGGCGCATCTTGTAGCTGTTTGTAATCTGACTGATCAGAGTATGTCTGTAAACTTGGAATGGGGTGGTATGTCCGTAGTTGCGCGCGCATCTCGAGGAAAAAGTTGAGTGTAGTGTTCATGCGGCCGATATTGACAAGCAGACATACCATGGCCATGTTAAGTGCAGCCTCTCGATGTCCGATAAGCTTTTCGCAGAGAACCCGGGACGTCTTCGACGACCGCGCCATGGCATCAATGTAGATGTCAGCAAACGTGAAGCCTTTAGCGTTCTTGTATGTATTGGTGAAAACCTTTTGGTCATTGTGGAAAATGTAGGCGAGAAAGTCGTACTGAATGTCAATACGCCATAGTGGCTCGCCGTCCTTCTTTTTGAGATGCTTGATTTTAGATCCCGTGTGAAGCGTCTGGTAGGCGCGGTGATGCGATCGTTTCCCCGTGTCAGCCGACTTTTGCCGAGTATACTGCGTCTGATTGCTCATGACTGAGTTCCAAAGCGCGCCCGCCGACTTTTCGGATCCGGCCTTGGCCGCATCGCCATTCTTGCTGCTGGACGTCGACGAGACCGAGTCCTGGCGTGTGTCATGCTTCTGCTCTTCCTGGCTAGTTGGGGTGGTTTCTTTGGAGTTCGAGGGCTCGGGAGAGGACTCCTTCGAGGGAGGCACGGCAGGCCGGGCGTTGATGGATTGGAAAGGCATAGCTGGGAAGCTGCAGAAGGGCAGAGACGTATGACTGTGGTAGCAGAGGAAAGGGAAGGGAAAAAAAAGTGGTGGTTGGAAGGAGCTTTTTGTTTGTGAATTTTTTTTTATTTAAATTTTTTTGTTTTTGATGGCGTTGGTGTTTTTTTTTTTTTGTTGTTCAGTGGTGGTGGTGCCTTTCTGACTTTTCATGGGTCGCGAGGCTGGCAAGGCTGGCGGAGGTTTGGAAATTTTGGACGAAAAAGACAACCCAAAATGAGGTTTTAACGATATCACGTATTGATGGTTTACAAAACAGGTCTGTAGGAAATAGCAGTAACGACAGCAATAATACACAAGTGCTGACGACAAGGTACGCTAGAGAGATCTCGGAGACAGTAAAAAACCAGAGGAAAGGTAATGGTGGTGCTTTTTGGGGCTTCATCACCAACCTCTGCGATGTACAAGTGCGGTCATGGTTACCGTTTTTATTTCATTGACGCAGTTGCTATAAAATTATATAAAAAATTACTGATGTTTCAGCAGCTTTTGCATATCTCCCGGTGCCTCTTCTCATTCTACTAGCCTTTTTTAAACAGCTTGCCCACCTGGTGTGCCGTGGTTGTCAAAAATGAGACACGGTCAGGGGGCAGGCACATGATTTTGGGAAGCTCGCACAGAGCTACGCGCAGTGGTAGAAGTTTATACTTGCTGAAAAGTGCATTGAGCTGATCCAGGTCTTGTTGGCGGTACGAGGCCATCATTTGCTTCACGCCCTGGACATGGCGCAAGTCAACAATGCGGATGCTGCCATCAGGCCCAATGCCAAAGACTTCAAGCGCAACGGCCCCCAGCAGCAAGTTGCGCTTGTGCAGACGCTTGAGGCATTGCCGCATTCGGTACATTGTCACTGGCGTCAGGTCGAGCGGCTTAACGGGCCGGCCCCAGGGTGACAGAATGAGCATCTTGTGGGTATTCCAAACATCACCATAGGCATAGAATTTGGGCGAAATGGCCTCAGCACCGGCACTTTTATCTAAAAACCGGTAAACTTCGGCCTCACGGCGCATACTGTCGTGGTTAAAAGTTCCCTGCAAGGAATGGCTATACTCGCAGCGCCTAACAACAACGTTGTACGACTCGCGAGTGTAGTGACCCGTTTCATCGACAAAGGTAACACTAAACTTGCCTGGTACGTAGCCCTGGTTCCGTGTGTAGGGCGAATGACTGCACATGTCATGCCATTTATCATCACTAGACTTTTCAGGTCTATTCATAAGCGCAATGTGGGTTGCGACTACTTTTCCTGGCAGCCCAAATCGCTCACGCGGGAAATGGGAGCTCAGATATCCGGGGATGAATTGAAAAACTCCATGGATAAAAAATGGATCTTGATAACGTGCATAGCCAAGTGGATGGTCAATCAGCCTCTGCATAGTAGTGCCAACGGCGTCAACTAGCGGTTCTTTCTCCACCTCTCCGTGGGTATGGGTCTTGATGTTGTAAACTTGGAGTAGCTTGGGGGTAGCAATGTTGGTAGTCTGACTCCTTTTATTAGCGGCAAGAGAGCTCTTGCTTTTAGGGATGGCCGTGGATTTTTGGTTGGATGTCAGGAGAACATTATTGCCTTTAGTGATTTCCACGATTTGGTTGTTAGTAGCAATAGCAGGCGCGATCAAATCCACAGGTGTTGCAAACTTGAACGAAGCAACAGGGGTTTGTTTGTCAAATGTTTTAAACTTGTGATTATTCTCATAGGTATCATTAAGACTTGTAAATGATTTTGGACCTCCTTCGAACAGAGTCTCTGAAAGCTCAGTATTCTTCAAGTCATCTGCATTGGAGTTTCGCGAGAAAACACTAAAAAAGCTATCACCACTAGCAGATGATCGTGTCACATTGGCAATATTGGGCTCATTTAAGCCAACAATGTCACTCAACCTAGACGAGGATCCATTTTGATTGTTAGCATACAAGCCATCATCAGCTTCAACAAAAGCCTGAGTTTGGTTAATAAGCCCATCACTGGCTTTATCGTGAAGAACAAACTCAGCATCAGCGGATGCGTCAGTCATTTCAGAGATATCCGTGAGATTAGGGAACTTTTCCTTTGTCTGGGGCTTGAAAACCTCAATATACTCTTGACCATTGTTATCTGCCGGTTCAGTATTTTCTACCTGCATAGGCTCCTGATTTTGTTCATTCTTTAAATTTTTTTCTTGTTGTTGCTCCACGATTTCGGTTTTTTGTTTTTGCTGGCTTTTGTTAGGTTGATTCTTGACAAACAATTCATCCTTTGTTTCTAAAATATCTTGCTGAATTGCATTGGCATGGGCCACCCAGTGCTCCTTCCAAAAAATTTTGTTCACACCTTTTGATGGAAATCCGGGGTGTAGCGGTGTACCCTTGACTGCTGCAGAGACCGCACCAATAATATAACCCAGCATGGAAGACTGGTACTCCCCGGTTTCTTGGTGTAAATATCTAGGATAGGCTTTGGTGAGCAAGATATGCCCCCCGCGGATACCGCTAGGATGAAGAGTAATATCGTGAGGACGACATATAAATCTAATGTGGGAATCACTGGCAATAAATCCAATGTTTATTCTATGCATGACCATGTAGTTGAAAAGCTGTCTCACAAGCTGTAGGCTAAGAACATCGTCGGCATACACCGAGTCGGTGTCAAGCGACTTGAAAAAGCGGCCATCGTTGCCAAAGTGAGGAATCTCACGATTGCGAACGTGCATGCTGACCATGCACTCGGTGACCGTTCCGGGTCTAGAGTTTAAATGATAGCCATGATTTGTTTTTTTGGAAAAGTGCTGATAATCAATCCCATCTTTAAACTTATTTTTACCGAGGTTTGGAAATTCATGCGAAGGGTCAACGAGACTGGGATTAAATGTTATGATATCATAAGTGTAGAAATCAGGTACCCCAGAACTATCATTGGCTTTGGCAATATGGTGGCTAAGTTTCAAAGTCCTGGGGATAAAAAATTTGGCCCCAGATTCAATCTGACACGGAATGTAGCTGCCTCGAGCTTGTGAATTGAGTGGAAGAGACGAGTCAGCATAAGTCTTAGTATCATCTATAATCCATATGTCATTATCAACCTTTTTCATAAAATCGGGATCAACGCCTGAGCGACTTTGGTTACGAAGAAATGCAAGTTCATACTGTATAATCGATTCAAACTCTTTCCAATATTTAACAGAGTCAAAGGGTTCGCTGGGGAGCAGTGGAAATCGATGCTGCAAAGTGTTTGGCATTGGTCGCCCGTTGAAATAGTAAGCCATGATCGTTAAGAAGTCTTGGTACGCCGTCAATGCAATTTTGTGCGACTATCATTGCGAAAAAAGGATGCAGTCTATGGCTTTTATAAAAGTAAGGTCTGGGATCCATAGCTTACATTTGATTATGAGTAAGAAATCCTGCCAACCATTCTCGAGTTTATTGGGAAATCGACGGTCTATGCCCTTGTTTAACTTGATATCCTGGTTGTGATAGTAAGGCCTGAATGTTTAATTTGAAAGAAAAAGCTTGTTAGAAATAAAATACTGTATTGGGCATTTTGTGATATCATGATTTCTGACCTTTTCTCCAACTCTAGCGGATTGATAAAAAAAACATCAATAACAGAAAACAGTTAGAATAACAACTATTCAACTCAATAAAACTAAAATAAAATTAATGTTATATATTGTTATGTTAAATTTGTGGAGGACAGACAAAAAAAAAAAAAAAAAAAAAAAGACAGCGTTTAATTTGTAACCAAATATTTCTTGAGTTTAGTCTTGGGAAACAGACAGAGATTTTTCAGTAGATCTAGTCAGTGCCATAAACTTTTTCAATCAATAAAGGGAGAAGATAGAAATACTCCAAGCGCATTGTAAAAAAGATCCCGTGATATAAGCCGCTGTATAAAGAGGCGGTATGTTTGTAATAAATTATGGGGTATATAAGTGTATGTATGAAAAAAAAAAAAAAAAGAAAATGCTTATTTCTTGATTAATAGCTTTTCCTGTTGTCTCTCGTTATCACTGTCAATAACCAAGTCATCGTCATCGTTGTCATCAACATGGCCCTCATTTGACGAAGATGAGGATGCACCTTCCTTTTGTGAAGTAGACACGGTTGCAGCTGAAGAACTATAAAGATCTCGCACCTTTTTGCCAGCAGATAAGTATTCTACTGAGTCCCTACTGTGAGACTCATCGTGATAAGTATCACCACCAATGCTATGATCATCATCATCCTCTTCGTCACTAATTGAAAACTCGTTCAAATAGGATAGTTCATCACCTTCTTCGTCGTCATGAGGAGTGTTGGATAATGGGTTGAAAGCATATCTCTTGTCGCCGGTGTTGTTGTTTCTGCGTTTGGCAACGAAAAGGTAAGCAAGTACACCGCAGATGAAAAGGAAAATAACAAGGACAGAGCTGTAAACCCAAGCAGCGGTTTTACCAGACATTCCGAAAGTGGGGATCAAAGAATGTGAAGTCTCCTCCTTATTGCTTTCTTCACTGTCATGGTTCTCTTCACCCTGCTTTTCGTCAGTTGAAGTTTCCTCAGGAGATTGAGGATCAGTGAGTTTATCGTCAGATCCAGTCTCAACAGGAGTCTTTAAAGAAGCATCTCCAGTGGCCGTAGGTTTGCTCTCGGGATTGTCTTCTTCAGGCTTTTCCTCAGGCTTTTCCTCCGGCTTTTCTTCAGGCTTTTCCTCGGGCTTATTTTCAGGCTTTTCCTCAGGCTTATCCTCAGGCTTTTCTTCAGGCTTCTTCTCGGGCTTCTTTTCAGATTGATCATCAGGTTTCTCCTTGGAGGTTTCCCAATTTTCCTTGTTACCGTTACTAGAGCCATCTTCATTAACATACTTTGAAGGTCCTTGGTAGAGTAACGCTTTTTCAGAGTCGGCAGAGGAGCCCCATAGCTGCAGCTGCCAATCCTGAAGTTTACTCTTTCCTTCGCCACTATCCTTATGCTCAACAACAAGCTTCCATTCACCAACTGCGTTCTCACCCCAGTGAGCCACAGACATGAACTTCCAGTTGCTGACACCGCCTTTAGAGTTATCCATGTAACGCGTAGGCATAATTTCAGAGGTAACTCCAGAGGGGCTCACCAATTTCAAGGAAAGATCACCTCTACGAGAAGACTCAGCATTGACCAAAACATTGACATGCTCGAGATTCTCAAAGTTGGCGTTCTTTAAATCATCAGCTTTCACTGTGAACTTAAATTCAGAGACTTTGTTTCCACCGCCAGTCACCTCCTTGTTCTCAACCAACGTGGGACCATGATACCAAGCCTGAGGTTTGACTAACTCCCAAGTCTTAGCGCGGTCAACAATAGCGTAGGCATCAAGTTTACCAAATCCATAATGGTGGTGAAAATGCTTTTTGCCTCCCGTGGTTTGCCAGCCAGGGGTCTGCAGATTGAATGGAACAGCAGTTTCCCAGGTAAGGTACTGGATATCGCGCCATGTAAGGTTGGGATTAACTGAAAGAACAAGGGCATAAATACCGGCAGCAATAGGGGCAGCAGCTGACGTACCACCATGTTTGTCAGTACAAGCACCGTTGACATCAGTAGTATGAATGTAGTCACCACTTCCAGAACTGTAGGTGACAACCATATTAGCACTACAAGCTTCTGAGTAACCAGGATGGAGACCTTTGCGATCAATGGAAGCAACTGTGACAGAGTAAATACTATTTGTATAGCCATCAAAATTGCAATTATCCTCGTAGACACCACCATTTCCTGAAGCAAAGACATAAAGGTTACCCTTCTTGCCTCTACCATTTTGAATAGCATTCATCATGGCCTTCTTTACAACTTCAGGGGGTCCTTCCATGGTCTGGCCATCATCGGAAGGGCCCCAAGAACACGAGTAAATGTCATTCTTGTCCATGGCATAATTAATCGCCAGAGCTTCATCGCCTGGCATGATACGCTTGGAAAGAATGCGAATACCAGCGACTTTACTATCATAAGCCACGCCAACACCGCATGCATTGTTGCGAACAGCCGCAATTTCGCCGGCACATCTGGTTCCATGACGATCATCGGAGAGTCTTGGACGCGGAAATGGGCCAGGGTCGTTAAAGTCCCAGGATCCCTCCAAAAAAAAATTATCTTTAAGATCTTCTGTGTCAAGGTCCAAGCCATCGTCGATAACTGCGACTCGGACACCCTCACCAGTGATATTTTGGGCCCACAATCCCGTCACGTTGATATCATGGCCAGGCTGGAAGGGGTTGTACAAATGCCACTGCTGCGGAAAAATCGGATCGCTAATGCCTAGAGAGGAAGCAAGATCGTTTATTGACTGAATCGATGAGTCCACCGGATGCTTTGCTGGGATAGGAAGTCTTTTATGCAATTGTCTAGGTTGGAGAATCTCGAGAGATTCTACTCCACTGTTGGATAGCCTATTGTAAAGCTCGGAGCGTTTTTGTAAATTTTTGGAAATATGAGGCCCTAACTCGATGATCAGGTCTTCATCGCTGTCTATAGGTATTGAAAAAAGATGGTGGTTAGGCACCGACGACAGTGGGTGCTCGTAAGTCCACTTGGCGGAGTGAGATCTAAACTCAGAACTCGGGTCGTAAATTAAAGCTTTGTCGATTTCCACTGCAAAGTACAGCTTGGAGGAATCACGTTCCTGCAAGACGCGGTCGGTAGCCAAAGCGAAGGCTAGAAGATGTAGAATGGCCCAGCCATATCTTAACAAGCCTGTCATTGTCACTTAATAAATAAGCAGAGGTATAAACGACGGCGACAATAGAGAATCGAGTGGAAAAAAAAAAGAGGCAAATGAAAGAAGACAAAGAATAGTGAAAAGAAGAGACCGATGTGTCCATAAGCCCAAAAAGTTAAATCACAAGAAAACTGGAAAGGTTGTCTTTGCAGTCTGTCATAATAGAAGGGCGGGTAACTGCCTTTGGATTAAAGAAAAGCAAAAAAAAATTTCCAAATTTGAAGTTGAACGGAGCCATCATCACCGGAACCGAGAGAAATTCCTCTTCATCAAACACCCCGGGCACGATACAGCATAGAAAAATGGTTAAAGCAACGACACCAGAATTGAAAAAGGTATGTGTATTTTGTTGATGGTTGTTTTTGCCACTTCTAATGCTATTTCTAGTACATGGACAAGAAGCTGTTTGTTCAGCTGAACGGTTCCAGACAGATCATTGGAGTTCTGAGAGGATACGACGTCTTCTTAAACATTGTCCTAGACGAGGCCGTTGAGAAGAAGCCAAATGGCGATCACGTCAAGGTGGGCACGACTGTTATTAGAGGCAATTCAGTTGTATTAATGGAGGTAAGAACCAGCTTCAAGAAAATCATCGAATTCATACCATTTGTGTGGCGATTCTACAGCATATTAACTACTATTTTTTTTTATATTTATAGGCTCTGGAAAGAATCTAGAAATTCACGACTTTTTCATATATTCAGGTATCATTTTAATTTCATATTTATTTATTACTTTTATTCAATTAAAAAATGTGTCGCGATCACAAGTCACAAGGCATTTAATCCAAGGCAATCCGACATATTCTAGGGGTCATTACAAGCTAATAAAACAACAACAATAAGTTATTATGCACAATTGAGCCAGATCTCTTAAGACGAAGAGCTGGCAGCTGCAGCAGCTTTTGCTGCAGCCTCAAAGGGTGTCAAGTCAGTCATAACCATACCAGCAACAGCGGCCGATAAGAGGGTAGAGATACAGCCAGTGACCAGGGATGACATGACAAGGCCAGCAATATCACCAGATCTTGTAGGGGCTAATTGAGTCAAGACACCAATGTTAGTACCGACTGAACCCAAGTTTGCAAAACCACAGAGGGCATAAGTGGCAAGCATACGGCCTCTGATAGAAATATGGGCATACTCTTCGCTGGCAAGGGCAGCGTAAGCAACAAACTCGTTTTGAATGATCTTAATACCAATGAGCTTGGAAACACTGTACAACTCGTTTCTAGGAGTGCCAATTAGGAAGGCAACAGGGTACAAAATGTATCCGAAAATCATCTCCAAAGTGAGTTCTTCAATGTTCCAGAAGCCAGCAAACCAAGTTAAAAGAGCATTGATCAGAGCAACCAGAGCAATAACACAAAGCAAGTTTGTCAAGATTGTACCAGCAATCACAATACCCAACCAGGCACCGTTTGAAAAAGCATGGAGAGCATTGTGAGCGTCAGCAGTATCATCATCGGGGATGACAACACCACCATCAGTGAGAGTCTCCTCCTCCTCAGGGTATCTCAACTTGGAGGTAGCAAGAGAAGCAGGAATAGACATGACGCAGGATGAAATCAAGGCCTGGGGAGAAACACCCATGGAGATGTAAGAAACCAAAACTGAACCTGAAATAGTAGCAAAACCAGAACTCATCACTTGGTGAAACTCGGCCTTTGTCAAGTGAGGAGCAAAAGGCTTAATGAGAATGGCAGACTCTCCCTGGCCTATGAAGGGAGAGGCGGCAGCGACAACAGCTTCAGCACCAGAAACACCCATGGCCCAGTAAAAGGCAACAGCAAACTTGCCGATAAACCACTGGATGATACCCCAGTAGTAAAAGATGTGGACCAAGGCAATGAAAAAGATGATTGCAGGAAGAACACTGAAGAAAAAGAGACCAAGGTTTGCAATTTCGGTGTTGGTAATAAAACCACTACCATCCTTAGCAAAAGACAAGAGTTTTCTGCAAAGGAAGGAAATGAATTCGAAAATATCATAACCGGCCTTGGTTCTGAGAACAAACAGAGCAATAATAAACTGAATCAACATACCGGAAATAACGGGTCTCCAACTAATCTTAGATCTGTTGTGAGATGTAGCCCAAAGACCAAAGATGGCGACAAGGCAACCAAAAAAAGACACAGCACGGTCAGATCTGGAAGAGCCACCAGCAATCTCGGGGGATGCAAAGGTTCCAACAAGAATAACAGCGATAGTACCAAGAGCAGCTGCGGGGTATCTGAGATGTTCAGGAATCAAATCAACAATTCTGAGAATACTTCTTTGCCAGATCCAATTGGCCCAAATGATGATATATCTTGAAGGAACATGAAAGGTAATGAAACGAGCCATGATAAAAATCCACAGCAAAGTGGGAATAAGCCAGTTATGTCTGTGCTTCTCCTGGGCCACAATAGAGACCCACCAGGCTGTGAAAAAACAGCCCCAAAAGATGTGGGCAGCCCAAATGTTTCTTTTATAGATAGAAAGATAGTAGCGGGTGGTGAAAAATCTTGAATAGCCACTAGGGGTGGCAACGTTGGAAGACTCCTCAGTAGAGGCACCATACTTCTCTGGAAGTTCTTGACAAATTTCAGGGTTCTTTTCACTAAGATGAGTGGGATCTTCCAAGGGATCTAAACGAGGAGAAGATTCTCTTGGAAGAGCGTCAATGTCCGCATGAACAGTAGGAGGAACCTGAGAGGCAGCCGAATGGTGAAGATGGCCATGCAAATGCTGGTGGTGAGGATCTAAAGCCTCGTCATGATGCTGATGCGCGTCGTTCATTGTTGGTTAAGGTATCGGGCAGCTCTCTGACTCTCTTTCCTAGTGAAAGGAAGAGAAAAAGAGAGAGAGAGAGAGGGAAAGAAGAGATACAAGAAAGAAGAAGATCAGAAAACGGTGAACATGTTTTGATTTTAAATGAGAAAAAAAAAATGAAAACTTTTTTCTTCAGTAATGAATCGATACAGGACTTGATATTTGTGTATTAGTATCTTTTTAAGTTGAAAACACGTTAATTTGCCAACTATGATTATTCTTTTGTAACCAAAAAATAAGGTTACAGATGGAAAACTAATACTAAGGTATTATGACTTTTCATCTTTACCTTTTGAAAGACAAAAAATCTTTACTTGCTCGAAAAAAGAAATTGGTTACACTCCAACTGCCAGACAATCCCCTTCCATTTCCGTCGGAAAAGAAATAAAAATGAATAAATAAAAGAAAAAAAAAAAGAAACTATTTGTTTTTCTTCACCAAACTTGCCTCGGTGTTATCGCTGCTGGTAAATCAAATTTACCAACAGCATTAATAGGATTTTTCTAATGCGGTCAGAAGCTCATCTCAACTCTTTTCTCTTTTCCTAATTTAACTTAAAACCTTATGGGTCCCCAGAAGCCCTAGTCAACTGCCTTCCAAAGCTTCCTGGCACTTTATATCCTTTTTGGAACAAGGAACTAAATTTCCTAAAGAAGAACGGCAATGCCGTTTGTGTTTTGTCTTGTTTTTTTTTTCTTCCTGTTTTCTCACCCATAGTGCCTATTATTTTTGTAGCCCATCTTGATGTGGCAAAGCGCGGTTATATGATGGAAACTCGCAATACTACCAGTGGCGATCTTTCTTCTTATACTGTATGAAAAAAATCTAGTAAAGGTGCGGAGATTAAAGGTGTCAACGGCGAACAATATTTAAAAGCTTGCCAAATTGATACTCACGGTGATACGAGTCCAAAAATGTCAGCGCAAAACCCCAGTAGGAAAGGGAAAAAACGAAGTTTTTTAATAAGAATAAAAAAAAAATACCTAAATAGTTGTCTATGAAACTTTCAACGTTGATTGCTTGTATCTACAGAATTCATAGCAATAAGTCTTTTGACGACGCGTGGCACATTTCTTTTTTGTATTGCTCTCCCTAGTGTGCCAGGCTTCCAGAAACGCTCTAATCTTATAGTGGTTTAGTTGTTTGGTAGGAAACGCCGCTAGAACCATGCATAAAACCATGGGAATTGGTTGCGCGGACAAAAAGCCATGACGAAACTCCGTTTCTTGTCTTTTTTTCATCCATAGATAAAACTGCCACAATGATAATCGCAAGCTATCCATGGGGTTGATGAGTACTGTTATGAGAAAAACGCAATTTACCAGAGAAAGTCAAATTAACAAAACAAAGACGGTTTATCAAAACTTCCCGTAATCTAGTCAAGTTTTCTTTAAACACGATATCTTTCCAGCAAAGAGGGGACTTTAGTGTTCCTTCTAATACTCTTTTTTTTTGTTTGTTTTTGGAGTGCTTTTCTTTTTTTTTGTTATTATCCGGATTTGATGGGAATCATTTCCCGCCCTTCTTAGAGCCGCCTTCTAAGTGCAACTTAGAAAAAGGGTATTCCCTATTTCCATATATTTGACCAACTGTTATGGTTGACATCTTATTAAAAAAAAAAAAAAAAGAAGCTATTTTATAATCACTGGGACGATACTGTGTAATATCTAACTTGGCCTGCTAAGAGTGTTTCCTGATCCACCACCAACTCAATGAGACCGACAAGATAACGCCCTCAGCACATGTAAGAGATCAGAAAACTTTTTTGAAAAAAATGAATAATCTGTCTACTAGAATCAGTCCTGGTGTTGTCTATAGTTTTCCTCAGCTTTATGTAAGAGCATCATTTTAGGTTTTTGTATTTTTTTCTGTATTTATTGGTATTTTTTTTTTTTCACACGCCGCGCCGTGCGCCGCTGAAGCTTGCTCTTAACGTTTAGCACGCAGTTGTGATAATATTTGGTACGTAGATCAATTGCTAAATGAATATACTGATACATTTTCCTTGCAAGGTCTGATTAAATTTGTTATAAATCCATTAGTCTTAAGAGGTCGAATGTTTTTTTTTCCTTATGTAGATAAGAAAAATCTTGCTAATTTGAATTACTAGACCACTTTCTAGCCGCTGTTATGCGCGTAAGAATTTTAACTGGCAACACCACATGTAGTCTGTCTAAAATAGTAAGGGATCCGAGATACCATAATTATGCTACGACGCACACGACACCAGCAGTTGAGTACTTGAATGTCTGTTTTGGTTTGGAAATTATGTGTTTAAACATTTATGATTTCATGGATTATTAATACCTGAAACAGCTTTTAAATACCATTTCCAAACCTTAAAGCTTTATTGAAATTTGGGTAATAATGTTTTTCATTGAAAATTTCTGATGAACCTAGGAACTTAATGGCTTGTGAAATAATAATAAATATATCTCTTTATCGCCCTGATATCTAGAAGTTGCCAAACACACAATCCAATAATACAATTATATCAAATGAAGACGTTTAAATCAGTAACACCTGTCTCGACAAGGCTGATCAAACTGTTGTCTCAGCAGAGGTGTTGATATTCTATGGGACCAAATTCTCTAAGGACTCATCCTGTGTGTCAAGAGAACTCATTTAATATCACCACTACAGTCTGTATATCTTAATAGGAGGGCAAGCGACTAAAGGCTTGACAAGTTAAAAGTAGAATTTGTTTATTTAGGTGTGCATGTGGACAAGACACCAGGCTTGCCTGTGTCTGGAACTATTTGCAGCGCACCAGCGCTCGTAGATTTGGAAGTACCGAAAATTTCCCATGACCCCAAGGGCTCTCTCAACGGGAGAGTTCAGTGAGCTGGTTTTTAATCAAATCAGGAAACCCTGAAGAATTTTGGTCGTCTTTTCCCAGAAGTTTTGTGACCGTAAAACTTGATCCGGGCTGTCAATTGTGCATGTACTCCCCTATTATGGGATCCCCCTCAGCAGTGTAGTCAAGCCATCCTACGAAATCAGCGATTTCCCCAGGAAAAGTGATCGAACGGGGTTTAAACATAAAATAGCTTCTTTAAAAAACTATTTTGTTAGGCTAACCATCAACTGAGTAGATGCGGTAATGAATCAAGAAAATTTACTACTGCTTCAACGTTCTCTTCATTATCAAAAAGGATACTCAGGTTAAGTTTCAGGCAGTTTCTCCCAGGTATCAACACATAAAAGTACGGAGAATGTTGTTTTTCAAGAAGCGATTGAACGCTTCAGGCTGACTGCATTCCTAATTCTGGTTCTTTCTCTAACTTTTGCAATCAAGATCACAAAGTACCGTAACAAGTACTAAACTGTCCCACTCTACCAGTTGTGTGACAGTTCACTCTTTGCATGATACTCTAGAGAGGGCTATTGGATAATAGTTTGAACAAGTTTAGATTCTGTGAACAAAAGTTTTTTAAGCCCCATCCTTCATCACTTGATGTTGAGTATCAGATAAAATACAAATTGCCAGACACAAGTCTTTCTTTTTCAGTCACTTCTTGACTCAGATGTGACGGAGAATGCCAATGCCTTATCGGTAATACAATTTTTATTTTTATTTTGCTTTGTACCAGTCAATTGTAGAATTTTAATGCATTTAACGTATAATTACAGTGGAAACCCCTCTCAATGTATTAAACCCCCTGGGAGGTTTGTAACTTGTAACTTGTTCCGAAGAAAATGTCTGACTTTGTGATACAAAAAAACACTGTCAATTACAATTGCCTAATAGTTTAAGATCTCTTTTCCAAATCAGCTGAAAGCTAAACCCCTAGAGCGAACAGAGGACGAGTATTTGAGAAGAGCATTTCAAACATGTTCTGTAATGTAACTGAAAGTTTTACCATCTTTAACTAAATAAACAAAAAAAAACGGTTTTTATACTCCTTCCAGGATGTTCAAACTCAGTCTCACATTTGCCAAATGTTTGAATTCTAAAAAGAAAAACAACGCTATTTGGGTTATCTTTTCAAGAAGTTTCGTTTCTTCATGTGCTTTAAAAGCTTTTTGAGTTTGAATCACCTTCATGAGTGAATATATTTTTATCACTTTTTTTTTCAGTTATGACGTTATCCTATTTTTGTACTTTTGTACGGCGTAAAATGACTGGGCAGGGTCAATATGATTGCACAATCTTCCAAAACTATCAAGATTTCTAATTCATCAAGTCCGACTTCGCTTTCAAAAGCGATAAAGATGTTTGATTCAACAAGTCCGACCTCGCTTTCAGGTACCATCGAGTCTTTCAATTGAACAAGTCCGACTTCGCTGATGTACTGTCTTTTGTTGATAGAGTAGTATCACTCAATCATCTGATTGCGCCGTCTAGGGTTGCTCTAAGTTCTGAGCTCAGAAAGCTTCAATTGCCGAATGCTTTTTTTTTTGAATTCTTTAATAGTGTTTTCTCATGAAGCTTTTGGTCATTCTACAGATCAAATAAATCCTATTTCTTATATATATTGGATCTACAAGACCAATTTTTTTTGTTTTATTTTTAACAATCATCAACTCTTAGTATCACCATCAATGTCTGCATTTGCTGATAACACCTTTTCTTCTGAGATCTACTCATCTGCAAGACCTACCTACCCGCAGGAGCTCTTCGATTATCTATTTGAGTACCACAATCGCCATTCCGCATCCCGTGAAATTGCAGTAGATGTCGCATGCGGGCCTGGTGAGGCCACCCATCCTCTGGTCGGCCATTTTGACAAGGTGATTGGCACCGACAGTAGCCAGGTCATGGTTAAAAAGGCCAGCGAAAAGTACCCTGAAATCACCTTTGAAGTATCCAAGGCAGAAACCTTTTCCCACGAACTGGGACTTGACCTTCACTCAGTAGACCTCATCACTGTGGCTGAGGGTATCCATTGGTTTGACCTCTCCAAGTTCTTTGCAGAGGCTCACCGTGCTCTCAAGCCGAATGGCACTTTGGCATATTGGGGCTACTGTGATTCAAGTATCGTTGGTCACCCTGACGCTACCAAGACTTTAATTGAATTTTCCTACGGTGACAAATATCTGGGCCCATATTGGGAACAGCCGGGCAGGACCAACCTCAGAAATAGAATTCCTACTGAGCCACCGACTGAGTTGTTCACAGCTGTTGAGCGACATGATCGCAATGAAAGCGGACATCTTCCTCCAGCTGGAGGAAAAAATAGTGACCGGTTCGTACTCCGCAAGGAAGTCCCGCTCTCCTCGCTGCTTAAGTACATTTACAGTTGGTCTTCTTACCATAACTGGCGGAAGGAAAACCCTGACGCCCCCGATATTGCCCAAGAGGTTATCACAAAGCTAAAGGAGTCCAATGGTTGGACTGATTCAACATTGTTAACGCTCCAATGGGATACATTTTTGGTCCTCATGACTGCTAAATAATACTATCCTTTGCAAAGAAGAAACATAATTTGTGTAGTAAAATATTAGTTGTTAAAGAATGAGTATATGTACATTTTTCCAGCCTTTGCGGTTACTGGTTAGTGTTGGCACTATCCGAAGTTCCTTCAGTTGCAGCAGATTTTGCCTGCTGGAGTCTGCGCTCGGCTTCTTCTTTGATCAGGGCCTCATCGTACATGTTGTCAACAACCTTGCCGCCGAGGTAAGCAACAGCCATGGTGGTGATTCCAATCCAGAGTCTACCCTGCTTGGGGAGGGCCGAGTATTTTTGCCAAAGAGACACTGACAGCAGCAATAAAAAAAAGAAAAGAAGAAAGAGCAAATGCTGTTAGTAAAATCTCGAAAGTAATACTTCCATGATAACTCTTACTTGTGAGATGATCTGGTTTTGATGAAAAGGTTGCTTCCAATTTGAAGTGGAGTGCAGGTTTTTTTTTTTTTTTCTTAACTTTCCAAAAGTTTTTATTTGTTTTTTTTATTTTTTTTCTTACCTCCGCCAACTTTGTTCACCATTCAGGTCTACGCCGTTCATATCCTCGCCACCTTAACCTCGCTATAGAAAATATATCACCATGAAGGTACGTATTGCTTAACTCTTTTAAACAAAAAAGTCGAAGAAAAAAACCTGTCAGCATTAACACAACCTTCATTAGCAACGTTTGAGTTACTTTGATCTCCGAATCATTGCAAGAGAGCTCAAAACGCAGTTGGAAAACTACAGACTTAACAACATCTACGACTTACCTAACAATGGCGGGTTCTTACTCAATTTTCGTATTCCAGATTTAAAGAAGTCACTTGTAGTCAACCCGGGGTTTCAAATCCACCTTACCGAGTTTACTAGGGATACTCCCCCAACGCCATCGAATTTTGTTGCGAAACTTAGAAAGCACCTGAAATCAAGACGATTGACTCGTGTGGAACTGGCAGCCAATGACAGAGTCATTGTTTTCTCATTTTCCGACAATTACGACTACCATCTGGTATTAGAGTTCTTTGCTGGTGGCAACATGATTCTTCTCAATAGCAAATGTCAGATCATGGATCTGTTGCACACGGTCTCGGCTGCCAAAACCCAGAACTTTGAATTTGCAGAGAAATACAGTGTTGGCGTAACATACGATGTTGATAGTATGCTTAAGAAAGACCCGGAAAGTGGAAAACCCGTTACAGCGGAGCAGATCAAGGAGTGGTTTTCCGAAGTTAAAGGTCAGACGGCACCTACTAAGAGAAAGTCAAAAGGATTCATGTTGCGGAACTACCTCTATGTCAAACTACCACATTTGTCGTCCAGCTTGCTGGAAGAGTCTTTGTCCAAGTTTGATGTTGACTCGACAAAGCTTGTCACTGAATTTGATTTAAATGATAACGAAGCATTGGGAACTATCGCCGATGCGGTAAACGACTCTGCTAAGTTTGCCGACAGTCTGTTAGAGTCTGAATCAGTCACGGGATACATTGTCACTCAGAAGAACCCTCAGTATACTGGTGAGCCTACAGAGAAGGAGGGCTTTCTCGATCCTGTTCCTATCACCCAGGCTGGCACTTTTGTTGATCCCCGAACAATTGAGTACATATACACAGACTACCAGCCTTACAAGCCTTCTACCAACGAAAAGCTTGTCCAGCTTCCCTCTTTTAATTCTACCGTCGACCACTTTTACTCAACCATTGAAGCAACAAAATTATCAATGCGCTTGCTTAACAAGGAGCAAAATCTTGAGAAGAGACTTGAGGCCGCTCGCCGCGAGAAGGAGAAGAGACTTGAGGGTCTTACTGAGATCCAGATCAAAAACGAAAAGTTGGGTCTGGCTCTGCAGCTAAACTCTGAAGCAGCTGAAGAGGCAGCTAATGCTATCCGAGGATTCATTGAGCAAAAGATGGACTGGAAGGATATTGAGCAACTTATCAAGGTCGAACAGTCGCGCAAGAATCCACTTGCCCAGATGATTGTGCTGCCACTAGACCTAAGCAAGAATAGGGTTAAGCTGAATTTACCGGATCCCGATTTCATTGAAGACGACGAAAGTGACAGTGAGTCATCAGAAAGCGAGTCGGATTCTGAATCAGATGAAGACGAAGAGGAAAACAGTAAGAAGAGCAAGCCTGGTAAGCGGCCAAGTACTGTCAAAGTTGACTTCGATCTAGGGCTTTCAGCTTGGGCGAACTCTCGCAAATATTTTGACGTTAAGCGCACAGCGGCCGCAAAGAAGGAAAAAACTATGAAGTCTGCCAACATTGCCCTCAAATCAGCTGAAAAGAAAATCCAGCGTGACATTGCTGTTAGCAAGGCTGAAGACAATCAAATTTACGGTCTTCGCACCATTCGAGAGCCGTTTATGTTTGAGAAGTTTTACTGGTTTATTAGTACAGAGGGCTATCTTGTTCTTGCTGGTCACGATAATATGCAGAACCAGATGCTATTCAGACGATACTTCCAACCTAATGATATCTTGGTTACAGCTGATATTGATGGAGCTAGCATTGTCATCATCAAAAACAAGCCAGGCAGCAAGGAGGAGATTCCACCCTCTACAATTAGCCAGGCCGGTTCATTTGCTGCAGCCACTTCGCAGAAAGCTTGGGATAGCAAGATGAACCCCAGAACTTGGTACGGACGTTTTGAGGACATTGACAAAGTCACCAAGGATGGAAAGCTAGTCCCTATCGATAACATTGAAGTCAGAGGTGGCAGAAACATTATTCTTTATCAGTCCATGGACATGGGTCTTGGATTCGCTTGGCTGCTTGACAATGGCAGGGAAATTCCCCCTGCTGAGGAAGAAGCTACTGCAGTTGTGGAGAATGAAGGTGAAACTGCTGATAAAGGCAGCGATGATGACAGTGATTCTGACGATGATCTGTTTGGTGACAGCGACGTTAAGCTGTCTGACATCATTGCGAAGAATGCTAATAGCGCTGCCAGTCCTCCCAAGCAACCTGAAGCTTTGGATGAGCCTCAAGTTGTTGAAGAAGCTTCTGAGCCTGTCGAGGAAGAAGAAGAGGAGCAGTCTCCAGAGCCCGAAGAGCCCAGTGCTGAAGTTGAAAAGTCTGAAGAGGAAGAACAAGAAAATGAAGATGAAGTAGAAGAGCAGGAACAAAAGGAGGAAACGAGTGTGGAACCAACCAAGTCCAATTCTTCCAAGAACAGCCGCAAGAAGTCCCCCGGGTTTGATGACTCGGATAACGAAGATCCTGACTCGATTGTTCTCGACATTGAGAAGCGCTTACAAATGCTCTCTGCCGGTAGCAAGAAAAAGTCGGGCAACAGTGGACAACAGCCGCCAAAGGTTAAAAACAAAAAGAACAAAAAGAAGGCCAGCAACGCGAACTCGGAGGAGCCTAGCCGTGTTTCTACGCCCAAGCCGGCTGGTGGTGCCAAGGGTAAGAAATTGAGCAAAAAGGAGAAAGAGCAAGAGGCACGGGAGCGTCACCGCCTTAACGAGATTAACCGCAAGGAGCGCCAGAAGAAGGCGGATCAGGTCGAGCTCCAAAAGCTGCTTGCGGCTTCCAACAGTCAGGGCGACGACCAAAACGCAGATGATCTGAAGGGCCTCGTGTTCCCAGCTTCGCGGTTTTCATTCAAACTGCAACCCGAGCAGAAGCCAATAGCCGCGGTGCCTGTGTTTGGTCCCTGGGATAGCATTTCCAAGCAATTCAAGTACCGCATCAAGCTTTCGCCCGGTACCACCAAGAAGGGCAAAGCGGTCAAGGATATTTTGCACTCGTTAAGCAATATTCAAAAATTCGACACCACGCAAACGGATCCGGACTATGCTTGGCCCGTTGAAGTGAACCTTATCAAGGCTCTCAAGCCCAGTGAGATCTTGCTTCCGATCGCCGTGTCGAAGATGACTGTCTACATGCCAAGTGTCTCGGGCAACTCTGGCGGCAGCCTTGGAGGCAACGGCGGCAAAGGCGGTAAGGGCAAGGGAGGTAAAGGTGGAAGATAAAATGTAACTTGCAACGCCAATGAAGTAGTAGTTACCACTATCCATGACATACTAAGCTTTTAGAATATTCTTTCATGTACATAAAGCCATGTTAACATTAGATCATGTATTCCAGCAGTAATAATGATGCCTATTGTGCCAGTGGAAAGTAGTTCTTGTTTTTCTTTGAGTGATTGGTTTTTGAATATAAACTATGACGTTTTCCGGGTATAATATTAAAAGCAAAATATATATCAATACAGTATTACAAAAATCCCATATGAGAGGCCACGCACAAGTGAGAGTCTTGCTACTGCTGCTGCTACTGCTGATCCAGCCCACCGTCTTGCAGTAGTAGCAAACAGCAGCATCATGTAAACAACACGTCCCGCACCAGGATCTGACAGAAAAAAAAAAAATTGATTAAAAAATAAATTACCCCATACTCGTGCAATTATCGGTTTACATTCTCTGCATTTTTTCTATATCCGCAAGATGTTAATTGTTAGACAAGCGCGGGATGGCTCTTTGTTGGCTTTGTTGCGCGACGCAATTGTGTGTTGATTTTTTTTTTTTTGGGCTTTTTTATTGAGCTTTTTACTGGAATTGTCTCAGCTTCTCGGTCAACTTGCCCCTGGCAAACTGGAACACGTTTTGCAGACCTTGCTCGCTAAGCTCAATTGTGGGCACGCCACCATCGAGGGCCGAACCGCTCTTGGGCATCTTGGATGTGCGGTTGGCAAGAACCGTGGGATCAACCTCGAGAATGATGCCGGAATCAATTGCCTCGTCAATGACCAGTGAGACCAGATCGTAGTGTTCCAGAATCGCGCGCTTATCAATGCCGCCGCTGCCGGCCCCGCTGCTGCCGCCGCCCATGCTATTACTGCTGCCAGTGTTGGCCAGCACGATAGAAAGCGCATCTTTGATGCCAATCAAAACCTGGTATATCATGGCTTCATTCTCGCTGACGCTGGTAGCAATAAGGTAAATAGTCACGTCCAGGATTTGCTTGTAAACAATCAAGTGGTTATCAAAAATAAGCACATCGCTATTTTGCTTGTTGGTTTTGGCAAAAAGCGATTTCTCAAATTGTTTTTGCTCCTTTACTGAAACTAGTGAGTTTGTCGCGGTGGCTTCGGTTTCGCCATGTGGCGGGCTATAGTATTTGGCGTAAAGACGGTTGCCCTCGTTGTCGAGAATCAGCGTGGCCTTGATGGAGTAGAGTGATAGATCTGCCATTGTGGTTATGCGTGTGTGTGTTGGTTTTTGTCAAAAATTGCCGAGGTGTCTATATATATTGGTGATGTCGCTAGAGGTAAGACAATCAAGCGCGATAACGTGGTCGTGACGAGGGGGGTGTGAAATGCGTAGTTCAGAAGAGGAAGAGAAACTTGAAAGGAGAGGATGCACAAACGTTTGTTCAACGTAGTGAAAAATTCAAACAAAAAAAAAAAGGACACGCACGAGGTTTTGTTCCGGGTAAACAACTATTTCGAAGACCAACCAGCAGTGCAACCAGCCGACAAAACAAACAAAAACAAATAGGAGAAGACCGACGGAACCAACGGGGCCCTAACCATTCACAACATTTTTCATCTCAGCGCATAGCCATTAGCGCACAGGACCATCACCAGCACACGACCATGACTACATCGGCTGAGTTCCACTTTGCGCTGCTGCGCATCTCGGCGGCCCAGCTGCTGCGCACCGTCGGGATCGACCGGTGCGCGCCCTCCGTGCTTGACACCGTCACCGACATCATCATGCGCCACCTGAACCTGCTGGCCACCACCAGCCAGAAGCTTGCGACACTCAGTGGTCGCCGGGAGGTTGTCATTGAGGACCTGGCCGAAGCCATGGTGCTGGTTGGCGTCGTCAAGCCGGCACAATACTTGGACACTTCCAACTACGAGACAGATCTGTTAATGGCGCTTGGCGATAGCGAGGGCATTGAAAATGACGACGATTATGACGAAAATGACCACGACCGGATGGACTACGAGGGCGTCGCAGATCACCACGCTAGCCATAGCAATCCGAGTGACACTGACCGCGCGCGGGCTGAGCAGAGCGCCTTCCGCAAACACAAGATCACGGGGCTTGACATTGATGGTTTCCACAACTTTATTGACTGGGCCAAGGGCCCTGTGACCAAGGACGCGCGGTTCATCTCGCGCGTGGCGATCCCGCCGCAGGGGCCTTCCCTTAACGCTGCCAACGTCAATAACCCGCTGCTATCGACGGCCCCAACTTCTGCATCTACTGCTGCTGCTGCTGCTACTACCAACATCACCGCAGCAGTGGCAACAGGCACAACAGCTGCTGATACAAAGCCCGATGGCGATGGGTCCACGGCGCCAGCCCCTAGCCAGCCACTACAAATGCAACCGTCCGATTCACCCATCAAAACGGAGGAATGGCTGCAGCATTTAATGAAAAAGCAGGTCAAGGTTGGCTACGAGAAACGCTTCCAAGCCACCATTCTGGCCTCGGCATCCTCGTCTGCCACGAGTAGTAGGAGTGGCTATTACCATAATGATAGTACTAATGATAATGCTAACGATGACGATGACGATGTAACTAATGAGTACAAGATCTCGGGAGGCCCGCCCACGCTGGATGAAGCCGTCCATACCTTTTTGCAGCATCAAACCGCGTCATTGTCGGCCTCGCCGTTGCCGGCAACATCCTCATAAACCTCAATTGCAAACCCACATCATTCTTTTGCCTTAATTTATTATTACTCTTGTCTCATAATTTTGTTTATATATATGTGTGTTTTCAATAGTAATCTCTTTGAATTTTATTTACTTTGCTTTTCTTTTGGTTTGTTAATATATTCCTCTTTATATAGCTGTACTTATTTATTAAAAGATATGAAAGGAAAAAAAAATCATTACAAGCTATTATAAAAACAAATAAAACACTTTCAATAAATAATTTTTTTTTTAGTAATGAATGTAGTTTTTTTTTTTTTGGATTCCATAAAATAATCATCAAATGCAAATAAAACTAAAAATTTGGTTTCTTGTTTATTATTATTGTGGTTGTTATAATGAATATTATTATTATTGTGGTTGTTATAATGAATATTATTATTATTATTCCTTTTAGATGATGATGGGACTCTGGCTCTGGCGAACTTGTTGTTCATTGCCGGATCGTCCATTATCAGTGTGCGCCCGGACGGGTGGGGGGCGCGTGGGCGTGGGCAATTGAACCAGCGCGGCAGCAGCACCAGCGCTAGGATCTGACGACGTGGACATGCGGGTCTTGTTATTTTTACTGCCCGTATCGGGCTGGCTTGATGGTTTCATGCCGTGGTCGACAATGTACTGTTGGATTTTTACCAGAATATCCTTAGACGAGGCCTCGCCGCACGCAGCGAGATTGGCCCCAGTAATAATGTCGAGGACCTCGGTGGGGACCTTGGCGTAACGATCGTGGTCCTTGATTAGTACGTCAACGGCTTCAATTGCCAAAAAATAGCCCTCGCTCGAGGTGGCATTATCCTTTTGTTTGGCATAGAGGATATTCGGGGTAATGACAGTAGATAGATTGTGAATGTCCATTTTGGAGCCAGACTCTTCATCAATCTGCGAGAAAGAGGCAGTCCAATACAAGAAATAAAACAAAACCTCCATGACGTCACGGTGTGATCGTGGCATCAAACAGCAGATTAAGTGCATTAGCCATTTCCGCTCCTCAATGTCATCAATTTCCTGGGATATAAGCCACAACCTTTCAAGTTTGAACGTCAGGAGTGAGTCCGGCAAATCTCGAAGATACTTTTTAAACAAGGCCGCAAGTTGAATAGGATTCTCATCCGTAAACATTCCAGACTTGTCGGGATTCTTATCAATCATCTCAGCCAGCTCCTTGGATCGTCTAATATTGCCGTTCTTTCTAAAAATACCTTCAACTGACATGTCCATTTGTCGCATGGCCGAAACACATTCATCCACAAACACAGGAATCTTGAGCTTCCCCGGACCCACACCAAAGGTAGATTCAACACCATATTTTTCCACCTGAAACTCCAAAGATAAGCCAAAAACGCCGCCCTTTTTCTGTTTACTTTTGGATTCCGAGGCAGCGTTACTATTCTTGGAAAAGGCCTTACCAAACTTGCCCCATAGTGATGGTGCTTTCCGCGTTTCAATAAGATCAATAAGGTCGTCCATGCTGAACCACTTGGAAACAAGCGGTTGGATCAACGAAATTGCCACATGGCGAGCGTAAAAAAGCTCGCTGGTTGAAAGATCCGACATGAACCGCTCGGGAGTGTGTTTCTTTTCATGCACATCCAAGACCTGGACTTCTTCATCCATAGACGCCTCCTTCATGCGATGTCGGTATGCGTTCGGACGAAGCTCACGAGCCTGCTCGGCAGCAACAATACGCGGGATATCGTCTAGAATCAAAGATTTTTCATTACGAATCAGATCCGTAGTGCGGTCTAATTGGCTGTAGTTAGAGCGCTCGGGTGGAATGTCCTCGATCTTAAAGTTACTAGGTGCTAGAATGGCTTCATTAGACATTCTAGGTGTAATATCATTACTGCGAACAGTAGTAGGGGGAGAGAAGAAAGTGTGGTCAGTGATAATAGGAGACTTTGGTGCGGATGAAGCGTCCCTGCTTGAGCGTCTTGGAGTAGGGATGGTGAGATTGTGAGATTTGGAGTAAACTGATTGCATCCCTGGTTGGGGGGCTCCTGGTAGCGAAGCAGTGGATCCATTCTTGGCCAAAAAGCCTTGCTCACTAGGAGGGACATCAAGAATAAGAGACCGCCTAGCAGTTTTAGATGACTCCGAGACTCGCTGACTTAAACGAGTTGACCGGAGTTTCCGGATGTCCTTCAACGTAGTCAGGTAACCTTGATCATCCGTTGCGCCGCGAGAGCCAATACTACTGTTGGAAGTCGACCGCTTTGATGTTAAGGGAGGTCGAGATGGGGGTTTAAGTTTTACTTTATCGCGAGTGTCATAAGTCTTTAACAGCAGCTGTAATCGAGCAAGGGCAATTTTTACAAGGTAAACAAACTGGTGTAATTTGGTCACCACCTTGAATGCTGAGCTGACGGTCTCATTAGGCTCGACGCAGTTGGCGCAGATAACAACCTTACCAGTATATCTGGCGTTTTCGACATTTCTGCCCAAAAATGTATTACACCGTGAGCAGTAGAGACAATCTAAATGCCAGAGATTGTCATCAAGCGTGACACAGTCATCCTCCGTGCTGTTGCCGCAGTGCATGCAGCGATCACTCGCCTTTCCAGACACGCCAAGAGATTCCAGGGGATTGGCTGGAATCTGGTCGTGGGTGGCTACTTGGTCAAGAAAGATATCAATAATGTTGGTGCCAGGGAAGGCTCGATCATAGCGGAGAGAGTTGGACAAGCCATGTCTAATTAAAAGCTTTAGGTAATGTGCCATACCAGTTACTGAGTCAAGCAGCTCCTGGGTAGGGCCAGGCTCTTTCATACTTCTTTCTCTGCTTTTAGATAATAGCGACATAAAGCTGACAACTTTTTTGCAAAGGGTTCGTGGCTCCTTTCGCAGCTGGGTGAAGCTGGCCTTCCGAACGGCTTCCATAAGATTTCTAAAGCCTTCGGTTTCTTGGCTCTGTTCCTCGGGCGTCAGGGTATCATAAACAATTAGCTGATTCACAAGTGGCTCAACTTGTGCACTTAACAAATCAATAGCTGAAAGAAGTACTTCAATTTTAGCCACAAATGTGGCAGTTGAAAAAAGAGTATCATGGTATCGGCACGAAGTTGCAAACTGAAGCATGTCAGAAATGCAGGCAGCTGTGGCTTCTTCGTAGCCACACAGGACAGCCCAAATGTGGAAGGACTTCTTTTCTGTATCTTGTTCAATACGAAGAATCGTATCTCTCAGCTTGACATCGGGCGAAGGCAGACGAACAAGCTTATTTTCCGTTTCATCTGAGTCGCGTCGCGGCGGTGGTGATGCTGGAGCTGGAGTCGGTTCTAAAGGGGGATATGCTGAAGCGTGACCAGGCAAAATCATGACATTCCAAAATTTGTTAATCATGAAGCACTCTGGATGCCACTGCTGTTCTCTTCCGCCTCTAAAAACCTCGACAAATTGTTTGAGAATGGCGGTTTTACAGCCTTCACATTGCGAGGCGTAGAGGGTCGAGTAATGATAGCGACAGTAAATGTTGTCCTGGTGCTCATAGTAACTATCGGATGAGCCAAAAACAGTGGAACAAAGGGAGCAGGTGAAGTGTTCCACATGGTATTTTTTTCCTAGTGCCGTAATGTATGAGCCCCGGAGAGCCCCGTCGCAGGCATGGCAGAGTAAATTTTGGCGTCTAAAGTAGCACTGCTCGCATAGCGGATATACTTCCTTGGCAAGTTTTGGTAGTGGTGGTGGAGACTGGGTTGACGTTAAGGGGTGATTGGAATTATTATCATTAGTAGTATTATTATTATTATTGTTATTGTTATTATTATTATTATCGGCGGTGATATCGCTAGGGGCATTAATGGGATTATTGATTTCAATGGGGAAAAACTTGGCAGAGCAAGGCTTGTTGCAATCATGGCAGGTGAAGCAGTCCATATGATAGACCCGATTTAGGGCACGGACAAAGTGACCCGATATCACAAGGTTGCAAACATAGCATAGTTTTTGATGGCGTTTTTTGGGCGTGGTGGTGCTTTGATGATGAGAGTTGTTACCAGTCTGGACAGCTATACTTTTATGTTTATCAGACGCCGATTCAGGAGGAAAGTTCCAATGTAGAGACTAGAGAGAACAAGAGAAAGAAAAAAAAAGGGAAACAAGTTAGAATCGGGAAGAGGGCATAAGAAGGGGGTAGTTAGAGTACATACATCATCCTGCGAGAGATCAGAATTAAGGGAATGTTTAGTTGGCGATGAGTTTGGCGAGTATAGTTTGGAGCTTTCCGACGAGCTTGTATTCTCGAGTTTGTAAAAAGTAGAAGGCCGTGAAAAGTTGACAGGTCGCGCGTTTCGTTTCTGTAGCGATGTATTATCCACCGAGTGCGTTTTCGCGTGGTTTGATTTGGCAGGAGGCATTTGGGCTTCCTGTGAATGAATGATAGGAGGCAGGGGCAGCTGATTTGAAGCCATGATGTTCGAGAGAAGTAAAAAGAGAAAAACTGAAAAAAATTAAGGAGGGAAATTAAAAGTTGGTTTCAGTTTTCAGTTTTTCTTTGGACTGTATTTAAATCGTATATTTGGGTTGTTTATGAATTAATGGTCATTAATGGAGAATTGGAAATATCGACAAACCCGGGGGGAAAAATGACCGTTGTTGAAACAGGAACTGGTTGAGGATGTGATTGGTAAAAAATCTGGAGTAAGACCGTGAATTGAATCGCTTAACCCAGGGTCGAACTGAAAAAACGCCTGAATGCGGATGAGGGTGAGACCGTTGATGCGAGAACAAGAATAACAAACTGGTAAAAGAATCAAACCACTGATGGTCGTGAAGAGGCTACGAATACAAGAAAGGAGCGTTGGTGACAAAAAAAAAAGTCTGAGGGTTTGGTGTGGTTTGACCTTAACAAGAATAAATAAATAAAATAAAAATAAAAATAAAAATAAATAAAATAAAAATAAATAAAATAAAAATAAATAAAATAAAAAATAAATAAAATAAAAAATAAAATAAACAGAAATCCCACCACCTTAAATGAAAAACAAGGCAATCTTTGTTATTACTCAAACATATTGAATAATAAACCTGATATTCATTATCTTTTTTCTGACTTGTCAAATGCAAAGCCCATGGAGACCCAAAGAATGGTGTTGTTATTATGTTGCAGTTGCCGTTGTTAATATTATTACTGTGCTGTTGTTTTTATTGTTGTTGTTGTTATGATGTAATGCAGTCCGAACATGTCAGCGCTTACCACTGATCATCATTGACTCCTGTAAAGTCGCTGTCAAGCACCCTTATGATAAATAACAAAAAATAATAATAAATTCAAATAAATATAATTAAATTGCACAAATAAAAGTAGAAAACGATAATGTGAAATACTGTATACCATGAAACATGATATAAATGGACGACTTTTTGTCTATCATTCCTCAACAATAACAATTTTTGCAGGGAAATCAAACCGTTTCAAATGTCAGTTCCTTGTATTATATCTGCTTGTCAAAAGAATGTACACAAAGGGCTCAGGAAAAAAAAAAATTAAAAATAAAGGCCACCGTTGCACCAAGGGGGATAGAAACGGCTACTGCCATTTAAATGGCAACCAACACGTTACACAGAGCCGCCGTTGCCATGATTTCCCACCAAGCCTGCCATTTCCAGCAGCGCCCGGTCTTCCTTCATCGTGTCAATATTGACTTTGGCCCGCAGGGCTGCCTCGCGCTCCTCCCATTCCCAGCGCTTCTTCTGCTCCTCAAGATCTTCTTGTCGCCCGCATCCCCAGACCTCAACTTCTTTAATCTCAAACCGGTCCTCCCACTCAACGTGGCCGCGACTAAGGCTTGCCTTGTAACTGCCGCCTAGTCCCAAATGCCGGAAAACACCGTACTCAAGAGACTCATCCAATGTGAGCGACACATTGCCAAGAGAAAACCCACCCCTCGACGCTTTATTACCAGGCCGAAGCTGAGGCGGCGGTGACCCAGCCCCAATTCCGCCTGGTTGCATACGAGAAAAATACGCGTAGTTAGTATCGAGTAGCTTGTTGGGGGTGAACTTATCGAGCACGGGCTCAAGCTGGAAAAGCACTGATTCTGAATTGCCAAAACTGTGCTTACTGCTTGCCTTCCAGGGCTCACTGAGATAAAGGCCAAATGTAACGGTTGATCCTTTGCTAATGTCGTTTTTGAGCCGTTTGATACCGGGAATGTGTTCTTCAAAGGCTCGCTCACGGCCAGTCACATGCGTCCGACTGGGGTTCAGTAAATGGCCAGAAACAAGCAGGAATGATGGGGCATTCCATTTGAACACCTTGGTTTCAAATGAGCGCATTGAAAACCCGGCACTGGAGCCGACATAGAGTTTTTTCAATCGCCCATAAACCTGCTCTGGCCCAAACATTACTGACAGTTGCGCCAGAGTCGCAGGGTTGACCAGCTTGGTTTCATGCTCATTTTCAAAGAGACCGCTGATTTTGTGTTCAGTCAGGGACTTATCGTCGAGCTCTGGCTTATTGTTGTTTATTGATTTACTGAATAAAAGAAGGCCATAGAGTTCACCGAGGGGATCAAAGAGATGCGGAAACAGCTGATCAAACATTATCTTAAACTCGGCGTAGCCCACCTTTTTTGTTTGGAAATCCTCCTCCTTTTTAATTTCAATGTCAATGGCCCTGATCAGACTCAGCGCAGCTTGCTTAAACTTGTCGTAATTATTTGGCTCGAAATTGGGCAACAATTCAACCAGCTGTGTTTGGTTACGTAGACTGGTAATGGCTAGCAAAAATGTTACTAGATTCAAAAAGTCAACGCCGCTAATAAACCAGCTTAGTGGCGTCAAGTTGTCAAAGTTACGGATGGCGTTTAGATCGTCCCATGCTTCGCTATTAGCCGGGTCAAATACAACAAGATCGTCCTCGTCCGCTGCTGCCTCGCCCGGCGATTGGGAATTTTCGTTGCTGTTTGCCGTTTGTGGCTCATTCTCAACGGTAGAAAATGATAGAAAAATGAGCTTGACCATATCGTAGTCTCGCTTGAGAAAGGTATGATACCTGCCCTGAGAAAGCACAATCACCTTTATGAGATTTTCAAGCGTCAGAGGCGCCGGGCTCAGTGACCATATGAACGGGAAACTGGCCAGAAAACTAGCCGATTTGAACAAAAGATCGCTCATCCCAGTGGCCGAATCCGGGATCCCCAAAACCTTGACGAAAGTATCCTGCTTCCAGTACGTGATGTCGCCCTCCGTTTCTGCCAGCTTGGTAAATGTGTCCTTAAGTGACCATAGCTCAATTCCACTAAGTTGTTTGCTACATTTGATGCCAAAAAGCTTGGACACCTCCTGCTGCGATAATTGTTTTTTAGAACTCGATAAAGACTGACCCATGATTTTGCAAAAAGGTGGGTATAGATGATGCAAGAAGAAGAAAAAAATTAAATGAATAATAAAAGAGCAAATGGTTTAAAGGTTATAGTAAATTGTTAAACTTGGAGGGCTGGGTTGTACAAGCAAAAAAGCGCATGAAATATACCCATCAGACATCATTACGTAACTATTCCATGTCAGACATCAAGGCCAGCCGCGCTACAAAGTCAATTAACAGCAACAGTGGATGGCAGAAATGCCTGTGAAGATGTAGGACCATGCAAAGAGACAAGGCATTTCACCTTGGTGACAACCAGATAGGTAATGAAAAAAAAAAAAAAAAAAATTTTTTCAAAGGATTTTACGAATTAATGATAATATTCAATTACCCAGAGGTGTCTTGTACTGTGCCTGGTATTCCAACTAGAACATCGTCATTGAAATTGCTTCTAACCATAGCTAAGATCAGAATGTGACTCCCCTCGCAAAAGATCTTTCAATTGAGATCTCTAAAGAAGATAATATAAACTGCTAGTGGCAGCTAAATAACAACTTTTAGGGGAAAAAAAAAAAAAAAAAAGGGTTTTGATCTTCTACAGAGCAATTCCATTAGAGAATATATTGAAGGCGACCTCATGCAACTTTTTTTTGTTTGTTTTTTATAAATTGGAAAAAATTGTGGGTCAAAAAAATAGTAACACAAAAATAACGCTCCCACGCAGGGGCTCGAACCCTGGACGTTTTGATCGCATACAAGTTGCTTAAAAGTCAAACGCTC